>CAJVPK010000772.1:0-22049 GCA_910592015.1 Diversispora eburnea | reverse complement strand
TCATACAGTCACACTAATTTTTATTCGTACAGTACAAGATAGCGTTTTCGTACAGTACAGTTTATATGTATACTCACCTTTTGCGGTTATAGCAGTTAAATTGAAGGTAGTCATGTGATTTTGACGACGGCCGTCGCCGAAATTTTGCAACTTTAATTCTTGCGTGTTAGTTTTGAAAATTTAACTCGTTTTTTTACATATACATAAAAGGGTAGAATATTTGGTGTTACCATGCAAGCAATAATAAAAGCTGACCATGAGATCATGTCAGTCGTCTTGCCACTTTTTGTTGGTCTTTATTATACAATATTTCAAAGAAGGGACTAGATCACATTACCTAGAACATAATCTGTTATAGCCTATAAACCTTTTTATCAGTAACCATGTCAACAAATGCGAGAGATATTCCCGCGATAAAAAAGGCGGACGGACCAACAGACTATAGTACTACACCATCAGGAACAATGTATTATAATACACCTGGAGGTTAGTTTTATTATTATTCGCGTTATAATTTTTTTATATTTTTGATAATGCAATAAAGAAAAAATGTATTTGCTGGAAAATTAAAACTGATTTCTTCGAAAACTCTACATATATAAAATTTCTTTATTTGTATGTTATATTATATTAAACTGTCTACTTTTTCATGATAAGGTACAAGAAGAATATATGACCGTGATACATTGCTTAATCTCGCTAATTCACCTCTCGCTAAAACCCCACCTTCCAATTTGGCATACATTCCTGGTGTCACAATAAAACCTAGTAGTGGCGTCGTAAATCAAGTTTCCGGCCATTTGGCTCCTCCACAATCTAAAACTGACCCTAAACAGCAACATGATTTATCCACTGGTGCTGAAAGTGACGAAGAGACAACACCTGGTAAGTATCAATAAATTTACGCAAATTGATGACAATATAATTTCTTCAAAAAACTTATCGAATTTTTATTTAATATAATAGAACACAAGGAGTCACATAATGATGGTTTATTTGACATGGATTTAGAATAATTATCATTCTTTATCTTCTCACAGTAGATTGTTCAGTAGCCTTTTTTTTATTCGTGTCATTGTAGTCTTTTTGTTATGTTCTCTTTGTGAAATAGTCCCTCCTTTGAAATTTTGTTGAATATCAATTTTTATGACTGTTTTTTTTTATTTCATTTAAATATAAAATGTATAACTATCCATAACGCCTAGATCGTTTAAGTGATATCACCTCAGTTAAATAAAAGTAAATTATAACAATCGTGAAGAATATTTTCACGCGTTTTGTAAAATATTAAAAGGAATAAAAGTTCTCTTTTTACTTACCGTAATCTGCCGGCCAAAAGACTTGCCGGGACACATCCACCCTGTGATACAAAAAGCATTTTGACATAAAATGCAATTGCGTCATTCAGTGCTAAAACTTTTGGATTATTTAACATTTGTTTTTATTGGATAATTTTGTACGATAATCAAACACGTGATAAAGAAATTTCTTCAAAATAATGACATCAATCATTTTTATGATATTATTTAATTATGTAAAAGAAGATAAACTATCATGACAATAAAATTGATATTCAGTCCACCGGAGGTAATAACAAGAGAACAAGCGGCACAAACGTATCAAGATATATCACCTGAGGGACTATACCCAATCATTCACTACATTCAAAATAATGTTCGTATTTTGATCACACCTCCAGTTGCTGCTGTTTTTTTGGGTAAAGGAACTTTATGGGTTACTGAAAGGTATTTTCAGCTATTGAACCTTTTTTTTTTTTTTTTTTTTTTAAAAAAAAAAAAAGTCATTGAAAGATATTTGAATTCTTCACTTCAATTAATATCATAATAATAATAATACCAAATTTTTATATAGCAAAGTGTTTTTTTATTCCTCGGAATCAAATAATGGATTAGCAATTGATTATCCGACAATAATATTACACGCTATAACGCGACAAGAAGCGGAAGGACGATGTGTTTATCTTCAATTAGATGAAAATTTTAATAACGTTGCTACAAGACAAGAAATACAAGGATCACTTCAAAATTCTGAAGAAGAAGAAGATAAAATTACAGAAATCAAACTCTTTCCTGATGATGGCGGTGTTCGTAAGTAAAAAAAAAAAATACACACGGTATAATCGAATTTAAAACTTAAGTAAATTAAAGTTTTAAATTATTGAAAATTATTATATTCCTATTTAAATAGTTGACGCGATTTATGAAGCTCTGTCTGAGTGTGCCGCATTACATCCTGATAAAGAATTCATGGAACAAGAAAATGATAGTGATAATGAATATTATGGAAATGGAAATGATAATAATGAATGGTATAATAATGCTAATGATGAATTGAGTGAGAGTGGAAGAGTAAATATTATTTATTCAATTTTAAACGAATTTTTTAAAGTCATATCATATATATATATTTTTTTTAATCAATAATGATGATGATGATTATTATTATTATTATTTTTACCAGACAACCTTATCTTACTTGGATTCGATTATAGATGATAGATCAGTGACAACTGAACAACAACAAGAATTGTCTTCATCAAATCATAATGAAGAAATGTTTGAGGATGCTGAAGAGTAATAAATGGAGTAATGGTAGTAATGAAGATGAAGAGAAATTTAAATTTTCATGTAAAAAAAGAATTATTTCAAATAATATATTAATGGTAAAAAAAAATAAAAAAAAAAAGAATTAATTCTTATAATCCTTTTTAAAATAATTTCTTCACAACCATATATGCGTAATCAATCAAAAATTTCAGATTGTATCTGAAGTATTTTTGAAAGAGGATACTTTGTTGTCATTTTGTGTTTAATTGTTACTTTCGATAAGAAGTTTTTATTATTAGTAAATTTTGTTTTTACGGGAGTGTCGGACTGGATTGGTTGAGGTCACACGAATCGTTTTCATCATCATCAATTACTACTACGTCATCTATTGCGACGCGACACACGCCAATTTTTTTATAAAATAAAATTTACGTTTATTGATACAAAAATAAAAATTCTATAATAATATTTTGGTAATGAGAAGGTCAGAAGATACCGTAAAAATTTCAACCTTATATAGCTTAGAAATTTATTGTTATTATTTAATTTGAATGCTTTAACATGAAATGATTACATTACTATCAAATAGATAAATTAGTTGTAAAAATTTGAATAATTAATCGGTTATGTTGATAATATTAGAGTGGAAGAGTAATAAAGGAAAAGAAGAAAGGAGAGTGACAGAGGAATGAAAAAAAAAAAATGAAAATTGTTTAAAAAGAAAAACAAAACTACATTAATCTATCACTTAAATCAAAATCAATACCGAGTAAATTTTAATCAAACCAACAAATAAATTTTTGAAATGAATTGAGATCAACCCAACAAATAAAATGTTTAAAATGAATTAAAATGAATTGAGATCTACCCAACAAAATAGATAAAATGATAAAATGAATTGAGATCAACCCAAAAAATTGATTTTCAAATGAATTAAAGATTTTGAAATAAATATCAATCTGGAAAATATCTTTGAGAATTCGTGAAATATTTTAACGGGAATTGAAAAATAGAGATTATGATTAAACCTTTTTAACAACTTTCGACTCGATCTCTAAGATATCTTTTATAGGCACTATACACACGTGCAATTTCATAAGATGTCATCCAATCAGTGGGCCATATTTTCAATAACTAATTAATTAAAAATGATAAAATTTGTTAAAATATAATATGCTATGATATAATATAAATGATATTATTAAAATACTACTAAGTACCGCTTGATATAAACTCTTTCGACAAGTTTGTTCAGAATGTCTTTCTGATTTCTCATCCGCTTCACTATTTATTATTTTTTATAAGATTTCAAGTCAATCATAAACATTCTCAAATTTACAAAATTTACAACAAAATAATAATATAATTGAAAAAAAAAAAAAATCAAACATACTTAAGTTCATTGCTCATGCTAACCCAAGCCATTTCTTCTTGAACTATTCGCCATAAAAGTCGTCGAGTTGTGTCATCCCAACGGAATTTTTTACCGAATGAGTCCTTAGATGGTCGATTATTTAAACTACTATCCGATCGACTGTCCGATTTGATGTCAACATCATCATGATCCATATCATCATTATCAACCACGGAATCAATATCCATACTAGAAACCGAACTTTCAGATGAGTTTTTTTCTCTTCTCGCGTTGTAATCATGTATTAAAGACGGTGTAATTGCATCTACCGCATTTTTTAATTGTTCAATTAATTCAGCCTTTTTCTTCTGAATGTCAATAAGTGTTTTTGGATACAATGTTCGTTGACAAAGACGCTAATTTGATTGTTAAAAATAGATATAGACATATATATATATATATAATAATTAGAAATATTTAATTTAGCCAAACTTTACTCATATATAATTGGAAATATTTCATTTAGACAAAATTTTTACTTACAGTTATCGTAAATTTATTATAAGGTAACATGTTCGTCAAAATTTTAAAAAGATTTTCATTGAATTGATTAAGTTCGTAAGCCTTCACTAAAATATCCGTTAATGGATTCTTGAGGTTTGGGGGGAATTTTGATTTAACTTCAAAAGATTCTAATTTAAAATATTATAAATTAATGATTTATGTTTATGGTACAGAGAAATTCTTATATCGAAAAATTAATCAAACCTTTTTCAATTTGTTGTTTAAAAATATTTAAAAGTCGTTGGACCTCCGGGTTAACACTTTCCTATAGGAAAAAGTATTAAAATATTTTTAATGTTGGTTGAGTGTGCAGAAAAGTCATAAATTCAAACCTTCTTACCACTGAATAAATTTTCTTCTTTTTTCCTGGCGTCTTATTAATTTCAAATGTTTTAGAAACTTCTGACGTTAAACTGTGAACATCAAATACGGAAATTTCCATTTTGTTCGTTTCTTCATTAAGCGTTTTAAGTGAATTTAAGCTACTTTCTGTCATTAATTGTGATTCTTTTTGACTTTCATTATTGATTGCTGCTTTTCTTGACCCCCTTTTCTTTTTAGCAGGGGGTTGTTTTGCGATATTATCGGCCCCAGTTTCTTCGGTTTTTTTGCTAGTACGCTTCCTGCGTACCTTAGGTGCACCTTCTTCTGTAGATTTTTGTTTTCGTTTTGTTTTTTTCTTAGGTTGTTCTCTAATAAGAATATTGAATAAGATACTGAATTATAAAATTCATTATGAGTAAAACAATAGATAATATATAACATATTAATTTAATCCTTACTCGTCTTCTTCATCCTGATTTGCAATCTCTAAGGGTCCCTGCCACACGAAATATCCATCAATTTGAGGGCGGGCTTTTCCGAAATTACGTTGTAGAGGAACTAATTCACTATCGTCTATGAAGGGGTCACTTGTATCATATTGTTGTTCTTTTTTGTTGCCTCTGGTTTTCCGTTTCTTATTATTTTTTTCCTATATTTGTAAAGTTTTTAACAAGTGTTAATATAGGTTGTTCGGTTTTTATAAATAAATTATTTATTGTAAATAAAAATATTTATTGTGAAGAAATACATTTACTGTAATTACTATACCTGTTCAGCATAAATTTCCGCATTTTCTAGGATTCTTTCAAAGAATCCACCTTCATTATTAGAGTCTTTCGTTAACTGTAAATCATCGGGAGCTTCGAAATCAGATAATTCTGTATCTGATCCGGAAACGTATCGTGGTGTTTTCTTAATTTCAATTCCCGCTTTCTTCAAAAGGTCAGGAAAATAAACTATATTATTATAACGATTTACCAAGGGTATTTCCAATCTGATGTCAGGTTGTTGATTAGCGACCTTCATTGGCCCCAAACTTTCCATATTTTCCATATTTTTATACTGCGCCTTGTGACTGAACTGAACCTGTATATATTTAGAGAGAATCTTAGAGAATCTAACGTCACAACAATTTCATCATCATAGTGACGTAATAAACTACTATTATTATTTTGTTTATTACCAAGTTTTCGGAATGATGCCACACTTGTACACAAGTTCATTTGAGTAACGTATAAATTGATATTATTCCTTTTTTGCGCCAAATAACACATCTTTCTCTAAATAATTTGGGTAATAACAATCTTGTTGAAATTTGCATTTTTTTTATTATGAACTTTTCTAACCTACCTGATTATTTATTTATCTAGTTCTAATTATGGTTTTCAACAGGATAGAACAACGGTTTAGCGTGTTCTAATATACGCATTATAAGAATTTAAAATGAGGGTTCGCCATCTGGTACGTGGGTGTGCAGTGCCAATTGTCAATCTTCATCCACCGTCCGAACACAATGGGCGTGCAACTCTCTTCAATTTTTTTTAACTGAATACCTTTTGACTGTGCAAATTGATATTGCCGACAATGATTGATCCATGACTTTAAAGTTTAAAGACCTAAAACACATAAAAGTTCAAATCTCTTTTTTTGATTGCATGATGATACACATTCCGAGAGTATAATACTTTGGAGGTAGTTTCCTAGAAAAAAATTCACTGTTTATTACTCCCACTTTCTTCATGTGGAAAGAATTTTGTGAAATAGTTATCTTCGCAAAGATGACAAAAGAAATCTTTCTTTTATAGTTTTATAAAATGAAATCTTTAATAAACAACAATGCAAGGAGGATAGGAAAGAAAGAAAAAAAAATCTTAATTCAAAATTATTTAAATAAAATTTTCTTTCAAATTTTTTTTTTTATAAAATTTTTTTCAAAGAAAAAACTTTGCACAATTTGGAATATTAATCAATACAATGAAATTACAACAAACTTTATAAATGAATACTGACATTTTTTTTTATATTTGTTCATCAGGAAAATAAACTTAACTACTGAGATTTAATAAATTTTTATTATAATACGATCGATTACATAATTAATATATAGAAGAGATAGATATAGATTTGGAAAATAAGAAAAATGAATGGGGAAAGGATCTAATAGAAAAACCTGGAAAATCCTGAACGTGGCTTCCGAGGAGGGAGCTTAACCTTTTTTTGATGGTGCTTGGATGTATTAACTTGACCGCGGAATGATGTATCTTTCATAGTTTTCAAGGTTTCTCCGTTGATCTTTAGATTATACAATTCTTTTTCGAGCTTCGCTATGTCGCTCGGTGTGATTGGAGTTTCGGAAGGATCGTTACTCTCAATTGCTTTCTTTATAACTTCTATCTTTTTCAGATATTCTTTTTTCGTATTTTCGAGTCTTTCAATGATTCTATTATCATAATTAGCACGATCACTATTCTTCTTGATATTTTCTTCGCGAATAAAATGATCTAGATAATCGGCATATGCATCATTGAAAGTAGCTATTGCGCTCTGCCTTAGAAATTTTGCGAAAGAGACGTTAATTTCGGTTATTTTCTTTTGTTCATTTTCTAACTGAGCACGTCTCTGTTGAAGAGCTTTTAAGGCCGTTTGTTTTGTCTCTTTAAATGATTTCTTGTTTTTGATCATGTCCTGCACACTCTGATCAACGACGTTTTTATAGACGTACTTAACATCATAGTACCAGTGCATGTGGGTTCTCCAGGAGCACCCGCAATGGTTACAATTTCCATCACTTGATATAGCTGAACATTGCTGTAAGGCTGAATTGTTAATTACTTCTCTCACAACCCCGTTCAAATAACAGTGTGGATGACAATGTGCATTATAAACGACCGTTCCGTTCACGGTTTGCGTACGGCAATTTGTGCATACAGTTCTGGGATGCCCCAGATCTACTTTATCAACTGTTTTCTGCGGGATGTATAGCTTCTTATGAAGGTCTTGGATGGATTCGTCGTAGCTATTAATTTCCTTTTGTCGATCGCTGACTAGACTAATATTTGTTTGAATAAGAGTTTCTGCAAGTGCAAGCGGTTTGGCAAGGTGTAATACTCTATTTCTGGCTTCGTTGAGTGTCAAAGTGTCTTCTACTTTGTGAGGTTTGCGCAAACTAAGATATTCGAGGAGTCTCACTGATTCATCTACTGATCTTTTCCAGCTCTCCGCAAAACTTTTTTCATCCATTTCGTCGAACTCTATACCATCTTTGGCTGCCGCTAGGAACCGAAACGATTCACTGTCAAAACAGTACAAAGTATTTCTGTTTGTTTTTATTTCAACACCGGATCTTTGTTTGAGGGCACGAAGTTGTTCTTTGAGTGCCGGTAATGTATCTCCTGGACGATAGAGTGTTCCTCGAGAATTGGTAAAACAGAAGACAATATTGTCTTTAGCATTTTTGTGTAGATGCGATAGTAACTCTTGTATGCAAAATCTAAATATTATAGTCAATCGAGAGTCATTGGGCTTGAGAAGGATACAAATCCCATGCAGATCTTCGTAACAGCTGATATATTTGAGAATGTTTTCAAAATTTTTCATGTCTTGTTCGATTCCTCTGGTGTCCCCTATTCCAGGAGTATCGATCAATGTTACGAACATATCGCCACCTAAAGAAAATTTATAACTTTGGCATCCCTGGGTGGCTGAAGATCCGACATTTTCTAAATGCTCGTTCGCATCATTATTGCCAATTTTTACTGTTCTCATCTCATAATCCTTATCCATTGTCGTGAATTTGGATGAGATAAGTACCTCCATGTCCCCAGAAAGTGCATCATTTAATGTATCGAACTTGAGATAGTTAATAAAAGCGTTTATAAATGTGGACTTTCCTACACCAGTTTCACCGAGCAACAATACATTTAATTCTTTCTGCGATGTGGCTATTAATGTAAGTTGAGTCTCAGAAGAAAGTTGGGCCATTGCTGAAAGTTGGGTCTCAGAAGTAGAAGTGTAATAATGTTCACAAACGTTCAGGTTGTTGAATAGTAGTATTTAAATAAATCTCTAAAAATACTTCCTCTACTAACTAATCTTACGAAATAATTATCGTATTGTTCTTACTAAATTCTTCCAGCGCCCATTGTATTTTATTCCCATCTAATAAATTTCTAAGAATATTTCTTTTTACTAACTGATATAAAATAATTAAAATAATTATCACATCGTTCTTACCAAATTCTTCTAACGCCCATTGTAATTTTATTATTATCTATTTTTATGACATACTAAGTGCTTTTTGTGTGTTGCTTTCATAGAAACTTAAAAAATAGCTCAACGTTTATCTCAATAAAGAAAAAAAATTTTTTTGCTTTAAAACAAGAATTTTAATGAACTTCCACTTCCAAAAAAGAACATTGCAAATTATAAAGTATTAATTAAGAAGAATAATATAATTCTTTCCGTTTAAGGGATAAGATTTTATCAACTATATATTCACATTTCATTGTTTTTTCATCCATTTTTAGCGAACGTAACAATATATGGAGCATGAATAATAATTCGCATGTGAGCCGAGTATTTTTTGACGTATCTCATGACATATTACATTGACGTAACTCATGACATATTACATTGACGTAACTCAATAAGTCATAACAATAAACATATTCATATTAGTAATATTATCAATATTTTAATTAGATATTTAATAAATTATGAATTCTCTCATTCAAGACGTGATAGTTGTTTCATATCAATTAAATCAATATATTCGTAGAGATATAAAAATTTTTTGATAAAAGACTTTATTGATTTATCAGATAAGTCAATAGTTATGACGTAACCCTCAGCAGATAGATAGACGCGAATTCTGAACCTTTCAAAAAAAAAAAGATTCATTTATTAAATTAAATATATTTTCTGATTCAACAAAATGAATTTTTATAGTGCAGATACTTATTTTGCAATAAACATTTTTTTATATAATCATGTAAGAGTGTAAAAGTGTAAGAGTAAGAGGTTATAAAGTTCATTCATCAGAATGTTTTTGGAAAAAACCTTCAAGCACCATGTATTGAACATTTAAATATAACCTTTTCAAGAAATCACAAAAATATTTTGTAAAGGTATTAATGATGATACATATATCTGATATTATAAATTATATTATTAAAAAAGTAGTATATTTCTATTATTTCTATACAGCTATAGTCACCCCCTGTACAATCACATCATATAAACCCCATGAGGACCAATACTTAATAATACCATATAAAAATCCCTCTATATGTTTATAATCACACTTTTTATTTTTTGTTTCTATGGTCCCGAGGGGTGTGCTTGTTGAGGGGGTCCACTGTAATTCCATTATTTTATTTGATTGTATGAAATAAAAATAAAATTAGTAAAATACATCAACATTTTAATTAGTTTTTTTTTTAATGAACTGTTTATCTTGTCGAATACGGAAAGATACTGGACGGCAATGTGGATATATGGATTCGTGTAACAACAGGGTTCGATAAACATGAAACACCTTTATCTTTCAGAATTAGAATTATTTTTTTTTTCTGAATTATTACTTTTACTTTCTCGTCAAAAACTTCACTTCTAAACAAACTGGATCAACCACAATATTAAAATAAATAATTAATTAATTAATCAAAAAAAAAAAAAAATGAATCCTGCTATAACCACCACTACTACCTATAAAGATGACAATAACAATAGCCCTAGTTCTTATATCCAAATAAAACCAAATAAATTAGTGCGAGCAGAACTATTAAAAAATGATTTTTCTCAACCAAAATATATTAGAACGAAGCCCAACGTCATAGTTAGAGCTGAAGTAGCAAACAACTTCAATGGGAAACACCCAAAACATCCTAATTCATACTCATCAGTTCCATATTATCCAAGAACCCCATTTCACCCTCCACCTTCGCCAAGGAATGGATATCGCCCCCCTTATAATTACAACCAAACAAATGACAATAATAATAATGACAATAATATGAGGTGAGGTTATAATTAACATTTTTATTGTTTTCAAATAAATAGGGTACACGGCGTTTTACATACTACGCAAGCAGGACCTTTGTGCGATAGATCTTTTTACTTTGTTATTAATCTTTTAGTCTCCCACCTCCACCAACTCGTCCCTTAAAGACAAGACTTATTAATAAATTTTGTATATTTTTCTCTAAATATGGTAAGCTTTGATTATGTTTAATGTATTTCGAGCTTACGATTATTATTGTTATTATTATTATTATTATCATTATTATCAATTATTATTATTATTATTATTATTATTATTATTATTATTATTATTATCAATTATTATTATTATCAATTATTATTATCGATTGCCTCATTCAATCATTCATTATAGTTTATGTTAGGTTTGTGCTTTCAATGGTTTATTTCGTAATTTAATTAATTTGTTTATATTTTAGGTAAATGTAAAGAAGGTGATAAGTGTGCGTACATACACGACCCAGATCGAGTTGCCGTCTGCCGAAAATGGCTGAGAGAGAATAAATGCAGTCTAGGTGATAAGTGCACATTACAGCATAAGAAATCACCACATGTGATTCCTTATTGCCGTCATTTTTCTCATGGTTTGTGCATTAACAGAAAATGTCATTACACACATGTTCGTGTAAATCCAAAAGCCTCAAGATGTGAGGCCTTCATTAAAGAAAGATATTGTCCGAAAGGGTTCGATTGCAGAGAGAAGCATGAATGGTCGTTCCCAATATTTGATGATGATGAGATTGAGGAGGCAAAGAAGAGGAAGTGGGACGATAGCGAAGACAGCAATGATGAATTTAAAAAAGATCAAAAAGAAGAGTCTTCAAAGCCAAAGATTCGGGTTAAGCAAGAGTGGGAGAATGTAAACGAGTTTTCAGACGGGGGATTCGATTTCATTCCTTTTGAATATTCATACGAGAAGAAATCAAAATTAAATTCATTAAAATCCCCGTTGAAGAAACTTAAGAGGTAAATATATATTTTTTTTGACTTTTAGATAATAATGATAATAATTGATGATTGAAGAAAAAAAAAAAAATTTAAAATAACTTTAAAAAAAATTTAAGCTTGTAAATAATCGATTGTATTGTAATTTCAATATTCATTAAAAAATTCATTAAAAAATGCTTTAAAAGTATATTATTATACATGTGATAATGAAATATTTAGGAAGTGGTTTATATGAATAGTTATTAAAGTGCATTAGATTTTGGAGTCTTTGTGAAACCTGATTGAAGATATATTATTTTGTGTTAGTGTTACTGAGACTATTCCGTTTAAAAAAGATTTCTATAAGTGATTAGTGGTACGACTGCGTTGTACAGTCCGTTTTTATAATAATTGTTTTCAACCTCAATTTCTGTATATACATGTATTTGTTATTGTTATTGTTATTGTAGAGATAGAGGTAGAGGAAGAGAGAAAAAAAAAGAGGTAGAGGAAGAGAGAAAAAAAAAGAGGTAGAGGAAGAGAGAAAAAAAAAGAGGTCGAAAACGAAAATCTGATGCAATCGAAAATTTCTAATGACCCAAAGTCGCATCTTTATCATTGGACTTGAGTACGAATGATCAAAAGTGACAGTACGGTTCACGAAGAACAAATAGAAGAAGTAAATCGGATAGAAATAAAATAATTTTTTCTTATCAAGAAAAAAAGACTTAAATTAGTATAAATTATTTGTTATATTATGAATGGTTAAAATACAAAATTTTTATTAGTTTATATTAGTTTATAAATGATTAGTAGTAATATGTATAAACTAGCATAAACCAAAAATAAAAATCCCTTTCTATAATAACAATAATAAACATTTATTTTAAATCTTTAATGATATAGTCATCAACTACCCGATCTAGTTTTATATAATAAAAATTTAAATAATTATGGCAGATTTTTCACTCAAGGTATTTGTAGATTACTAATTTTATAGTTTTTGTGGAAAAATATTATATTATGGTATTTATATTTAGTATTTTCAATATATTTATCCGATTGCGTTAATTGATAAGAAATAAATGTGAAAAAATTTTAGATAGTGAAGATCACAAGATTCACTCAAACCATATGAAATAAATAAAAATCAATTTCTTATATAAATGTGTCGTGAACGTACAATAAATAAGGATAACGAAAGTGAATAATATTTATTATCTTTAAGAAATTAATATCTTATATTTTTAATAATGAAATACAATATCTTCTTCATTCTTACCATTTTCACAATTTTCTGCCTAGTTGCTAATGTATATGAAGGTAATTAAATATTTTTTTTTTTTTAAAAAAAAAAAAGTTTAACGAACGTTTATAGTTCACGGTACCAATATCTACTATTTCTATTTTATAGTAAATGCATCAACGATTAAACTCAAATCTACTTTCTGGTCGAGTGCGGTTGGGGATGCATGGATAATTAATTGTGACAATCAAGAAGTTGTATCGCATCTATCTAATCTAAAATTTACCAGTGATCAATCCGAATGTCTAGTATTTAGCACTTCAACATCACTTTCCAAATATTGTCTTCACATTGTTATTTATAAAAATGCACATGATGAAGATAATATTGACAATAGTCAAGACACTTGTTACGAAGTTGATGGCTACGAAGCTGGCTGGTCATTAAGCAAAATAGATTGTGGACAAATTCCTTCAAACATAACAGCTTGTAATAAATAGTCATTTTTTAACTACAATTTCTTTTTTATTAGAAATTTGTTAATTCCTTTTTTACACAACTTTTGGTTGACGAAAATAAAAGATAGTTCATTTTAAGTATATATACGGATTTAAAATTGTTGTATAAAAAAATACATGTATCGAATTGTAAATATTATAAACATCAACTAAAAAAGATAATTGATGGCTGAATAACAAAATGACTGAATATTTATGACGCTTCGCTTCAGATAAATTACGGCAAGCAGATAGAAATAAGTAATGCAAAAAAAAATTTAGATATCTAAAACCTCGATTTATATTCCCTATCCTAACGCCCATTGTCTTCGAACCTAATGTACATTTATTGATGATGCGATCCTAAAATATCACCCTTCCGGAAAAATAATTAATGCATTAATAATTTGTTACACATCCTCCCTTTGCGTTTAGGACGGATGCGGTCTTATGCACATTTATAATTTCTGATCCCGAACTGGACGAAGGAATTGTGTTTGAGTCAGAAGTATCAGAGTTAGAATTATTACTGGCAAAATAATGTTTGTTTCTTTTTATTGTGGAATAATGTGCTTTTGCCTCTTTTCGAAGATGTCTCTCTAATTCATCATTAATCTAGATTGTATCTTTTCTGCGTTTTGTTTTACTCTTCTAATTTTTTTCTTTATCAGAGCATCTACTTGGAATGAGAGGTGGAGGAGCGAAAAATCTGATTTATAGCATGGTTCTTTGGTTCCTTAACTCTGGCTATTACAGATTTTTGATTATTGACACAATCATAACCTAATATTCCTAATACAAGATTGACTTTAGGATTTTCATAAAATCATTATCAACATCATCATCAGATAATATAACTCACTCCTTAAACCGAAAAGATAATTTACGGCATTCCACAATACCTACAGCATCCTTTATGCATTTTTTAATATATTTTGGTGGGTCGTTATATTTTTATTTTTAGTTTATCAACTAAACTTTTTACTAATTTCATTCTCATCCGATGATGTATCAATTAATACCTTAACTAGATAAAGTTTGTTACTTTCTTCAACTGCATTTTACATATATCATTTTAAGATATAATTTTATTATTCACTATATCTTTTAGTCAGAAAAAAATAACTAATAATTATTTGTTTATTCTTTATCCGTCTCAAGGTCCATCACATAATGAAATTTCTTGAATAAGATTATTAAATTCATTAGTTCATTCTGAATTGTTGACCTTTATAATGCGGATCTAATATAATTATTGAAATATAGAAATAAAATCTGTTTTATTTATCTCATTTAATCTACCAGTAAAAATTGGAAGGGTTAAATCCTCTCATTATCTGGATTAGAATTAGAAGTATCAATTCAGAACCTATTGATTTAAAATTGGTCCATTTATCTTCAGAATTACTGAATTCATTTTATCAATTAAGTTATTCTCCATATTTTTCTTAAAAAATTTGATTAAAATTATATCATCACCCTTATCTATTCTAATTAATTAATTTAGGATATAACATTTTCATAGAATATATACAATGAACAAGGTAATATTTCTATTTTATCTACTCTCTTATAATATTTTCCTTTTTTTTTTCCAGTGTAATCTTCTACTGTGTTCTTCATATCTCATTAGCCATGTACTTCCTAAAACCAAGTCATATTCATGTTTATCAATTATTAAGAAATATATATAAGTTTCATTTAAATAATAAGGTAAGGATTCTAATTTTCCTAACTCAAAAATATTTGATAAAAAAAAAAAAAAAAAAAAAGAAATTTTTTTATCATGGAGCCAGCCTCTTACCATTACTTTCTTACCAGCATTTGTTACTCCTTTGTCAAGTGTTTTCATTGCAAAATATTCAGATCCATACATCCTAGTTTATAGTAAAATCGGAACTTTACTTAGACCCGACTATTTGTAAATAATAATAATTGATAAAAATAAATAAATAAAAGTAAAGAAATCAAATTTGGTGGTTAGAATGCAGTAATAATTGTGCCCAATCAACAAACCGAAATTGTGAAAAATATGGTTTTTTGATATAAAAAAAAAAATTTTCGTCACATACAGAAATAAATTATTTACTAATAAAAATATCAAAACGATATTAATTAAACTCAAAGCCAGAAATATTAGTGCATCTACTAAAGAAGTTTTAGATATATCCCAAGAATTAAGTGAATGTAATAATTTTCCATATAATAGCCCTTTGATCAGGGGAGTTGAATAAAAAAAAAAAATAATAATTTATGCAATTTATTGTGTCACAATTCATCCTTGAAAATTGATTGATAAATTTGGAAAAAAAAACCCACTACTTGGAAGGTGGATGAACATATAATTTTTGATATGTATCATTCTCTTGAGACAAAAATGTGACAAAAGATTGTACAAGAAGAGAGAGGTTTTAGTTTTAACGTTAATAACAAAATTTAATAAATTTAATAAAATCCTTAATTAATAATAATTTTTAAAATTATTATTTAATGCATGTCACATGAAAGCGGAGATTTATTTATTTTTTCATTTAATTCATTAAAGTGTAATACCTAAATCGTGATACTAACATGGTACAAACTTAGACTATCATAATTATTTTTGAGAGACAGAATAAATTTGTCAATTTTTCAAGAAACATTTTTTAACTGAGAAATATCCGTGTTAAAATTTCTTTTGTTATTATTGATTTTTTACTTATATATACATAATTCGAGTTAATTTTCTCATCTTATTCTACAAGACTTAATTATTGAGTTATCTTTTTATTGAATTTTAATTAAAAGTTACATTCAAAATAACTTTTCAACCAATACGTTTGACAACATAAAAACAAAATGGTTAGGCAACAACGACGTAATTCTCGGAGAACTCGTAAGTATTTAAAAAAAATATAACATTACCCTTGTACACATTTATACTTGTAATTTCGCTTTTATATGAATGATTACACGTTATAAAAGTTGGATTCGCGTGAAATATTATTTTTGTCAATCTTGACTACATAATGAATTTCACTCCCCAATTAACGAACAAAAAACCAATATAGTTGAACAAAAGTCAATTTCAAACGTATTCGATCGAAGAGAAGACGACGACAACGATACATATAATTTTAGGATTTTGTTATATAAAATATTAGATATCTTTGAAGCGTAAATAATCTTTATATATGTTTCATGTTTAACTTCAATTCTTTGAAAATATAACTAACAAAATAAACTCTATAAATTCAAAAAAAAAATTTTTTTTTTTTGATAAATTTTATTTTTGATAATTTTATAGTAGTGACAAACACCAATTAATGAAACACACCAAACAAATTTCTGGTATTAATGGTATTAATGTTGATGGACAAGAATTAAATTCTGAAATGATGAGAATTAAGATAGGAAAAAATGAGTATAAATCCTTAAAAGAATTTCAGGTTAAATAATTTTACTTTTTTTTAAAAAAAAAAATTTTCACTGAATTTTCACTTAATTTTTAATAAATTTTTAATAAAATTTTAATAAAATTTTAATAGGATGATTTTATTTCCATAATTAACAATGCCACATTAAATAATAAAGAAAATTATGACTCTGGAATGAAACTTCTTCAATTTGGTTCTAGATTAATTGAGCAAGCTGTTAAAGATGTACCACCTAGTAAACGATATTTGGAAAATATTGAAGATGAAGATGATGACGACGAAGATGATGAAAAATCTTTCTCACCAAATAATCTAAATAATAATAATACTCGTATGTATTGTATTAATAATATTTCGTAAATTCAATATATAACCATGATATAAATAATGAATTAACATTTTTATTCAAAAAAAATTTTTTTTTTTTCAGTTATCAAAGGGCCTCAAAAAATTGCTTTAATGCAACCAACTACTAATGGATACGTTTTCTCGAGTGTAACGATGAAACAGCCAATATTGAATAATAAATTTGAATTAGGTATATAATCATTTCAATTAAGTTGCTTCTTAAATGATAATTGATATAATTAATTTGATTTCAATAGTTGGTGAGTTAAAAGAGAAAGTTATTACACCTCAAGAGTCAATGAGCGAACGAGATATTCCTACTCTTGGTTCTGTCCTAACCAAGAAGATAAATAAATCTGAACAATCTACGCAATCCAAAGATACAACTGTTCCCGGAGGTATTTTTCATCAATCAAAAAAACTGATTCGCGTTGATCTATTCTGTTTTATTAACGATAATCCAAAAAAAAAAAAAAATTTAGTAAATTTTAAATTTTTTTTTTGATCGATTAATAAAAACAAAACAGATTCTCACGAATCAGAAATGAACAAGTCAAAAAAATTATGATTAATCAATTATTCGTTTTAACTTTAATTTAGTTTATTTAAACTCATATAAGCCATATGGATCGTTTGCTCCTATTTATAATTCAAGAGGTGCCATTTTGTCTTATGAAGATACGATGATGACATATTCTTACAAACAAGGAAAAAAAGATGATATTAAGAATATTGAATCAACATTAGAAAAGAATAATATTGATCACGATGTTACTAAATCTGATGGCAATATCTTAATAAATTCTAATTCTAATGAATCAAATGAACCCACTATTCAGAAAGAGAATCTTGCGATCGCAATGTCGGAGTGTTTTAAAGATATCGATATTGATATGATTTATGAATCATTAAATAATGACGATGATGATGATGATGATGATGATGATGAAAACAATTGTCCTATAACTGATAAAAGATTAGATGAGAATGTAGTGATGTTTGCTAGGTTACAAATGTTACAAAATAAAAGATTTCAAACAAATCCCGATATAATAAGTTCCGAGGAAAAAATTCTTTGTATGTTTTAACTATTTTAATAATAATATATTATAGAATATATATATATATATATATATTGGAATTACATTATGCTAATCTTTTTTATTTTTTTTATTTTTCATATTATAAACAATAGCAACAAAGTTGAGAAATCGACTCGCTGAAATGATATCTGTCGTTCCTCCATCTAAACTTGTTTCACCTGGGTCCATAGAAAAGGCCATGTCTCAATTACCATCACGGGAAGCTGCATTTAAGGGCACACTTCCACCTGACAATAATCGAGCATATCCATCAAATGAAGTATCTCGTGATGCTTTTAACAATTTTATAAGCGCAGTCCGACCTTCAGAAACTACATCTACTTATTCTCCACATCCAAATTCCCAAATGGGAAATCCACAAATCAGATCAACAGTGATGGGACCGCCACCGCCACCACAATCTCATCCACCACAACTAAAATCCGAAATATCACGTACACAACCACAAACAGGATACTTACATTCACAATTAATGTCACCGTCACATGCATCAAGGAGCTACCTACCAATGAATCCTCAGCACGGAATTCCAAGACAAGACGGATATTATCCTGGTTATCATGGTTACCCAACACAATACTCTCCTCATTTACAACGAGGGTATAGTCGTCCTAATGTGGGAAATAGTCGCTCCCACATAGGAAATAATTTGCAGCAAACGCGACCAGGTTATTAATATTATAATTTAGGAATGTCTTCAGAATGTTGCATGAGCAGTAAGTCTTTTCTTAAGTTTTACTTGCTACTTTTACACACCTCTCACTTGTTAGTGAGCTAGATAATTAGATATTAATGTATTTAGTGATATAAAATAATAATAATAATAATAATTAATTTGTAAGTATTAAAAAAAAAAAAAAAAAAAATAGGTGGGACTTTAACAATAATTTTATAATAATGTTTAATGTGTAAAAATTTTTCCGCAACCAGGAGATAACATCTCCGTCGCTGTAAATAAAGATTACTGATATTATGTCATTGGCATAAATATCGAAAACAATAATTTATGAATACAAAAAAAAAAGTGACAATTCGATTTCAATTTGAATTATTCCATAAAATAAATCACATTCGAAACCATATAATATTATTGTATAAAAATAATAGAAGTAAAAAATGCATATAATACATATTAAATTTTAAATTTAATGAGTGTTTTTTTTTTTTTCTCTTTTAATAAAACTTTATTTATTTCTATTAATTCGAATTTCTTTGTAATGATACAACTCTCGTTATAAGAAAAAATTCATTAATGCTAGAGCAACAATTTGAAAACTGGTCACTAAATTCGGTAATACAATGAGTTAATGGTTTATTTTTTTTTAGATAATTATTACTGAAAGCATCCCGTGCCGTGACTTCAAATAACATTCAATGGTTGAATATCAGATATTTCAAATTTATACTCTAAAATTTAATTGTATATTGTTTTCTCAATTCTCAATATATAAGGCTGAAATTTTTACAAAAGATGCTTCACATTTTAGATTTTAAGGTGACTTAGTACTACATTTATTATTAAGTTAATAAATAATAAAAGTTTTCAAATATAAAGAATTGATATAATTATTTTTAAATTTTTTTATTTTTTAAAATTTTATTAAATTTTAGTCATTTTTATTCATGTCTAAGTGAAGTCAAAATTTTTATTAGATATTGAGAAAAACGTCAATAATTAAAATTATAGATATTATTTTTGACTATAATTTCATATAAAATAATTAGTATCTATCTTTAATATCTATTGAATATAGTATAGGTAACAATCTAAGAATAAATTTATTAATTTTTGTCAGTTTCATTTGAAGTGTAATATCTCTATGTATAGGTGTTCAATTTTATCACAAATATATCATATTATAGTCTTAGTTTAAAGAAATCTAATAAAAAGTTTGTACAATTTAAATCACTCACTGTGTCACAATTAACATTTTAATTTTTTAAATTTTATCATTTCACAAATATTTTTGCTTGGAAAGTGTATAATCAAAAACTTTATATGTGGCTATGATCAAAATTATTTTCATTTTTATAAAAATATAATTATTAGGTATAATTTATCAAAATATAAAATCAAAAATAATTTGCAATAATAGCTACATATAAAAGTTTTTAATTATATAATCTAATTATAAAAATATTATTAAGCAGACTCATAAACAATAAAAATATATATCAACAGTAGAAATATTAGATCTAGTTATTTAAAATTAAGAGAATTATAAGTGATCAAATTTTAAATAGCCATATGAATTAAAACATCTATAATTCTTTTAATTTTAATTATATAGAATTAATAATTTTACAGTTGATATATATTTTTATTATCTACAAAATTACTTAGTAATATATTAACAATTTAATTATAAAATTAAAAACTTTTATTAAGGCTTAGAACTGGATTTATATAATCTGAATTTATCCAGATACTGTGGATGACCTGGTTAAAACTTTCAAAACCAAATCATCCATATGATATTTTATATTTATTATGATTTGATCTGAATTATCAATCCAGTTTGTAACAGTATTGACAAGTGATATCAATGACTTACATAACTTGTGATCGATTATATGATTATTTGTCATAGCAAAAATTATATAACCAAGTTATATAGATTAGCCAATCAAAAAAAAGATTTATTTTGAAATTTAATATTTTCGAATCTTTATTATTTTATAATTATTTTATAATTAATTATTAAAAAAACAATTAGTTTAGACATATAATTAGTCTGTAATTAATTATTAAAAAAACAATTAATTATTAATTATTAAGAGTATAATTAGTTTATGGGAAAATATTTATTATTAAGAAAATAATCAATTTCAATGTATGCAGGTGGTTTTAAATCATCAATAAAAAGATGGAATAATTTTCATTTAGCATTCTGATCATCTGCTAGATGAATATTACATGTTCCAATCAAATAATCATCATTTAAAAAATCTCTATTAAGTAATAATTCATCATATTCATTTTCAATTTGATTTTTATATGTGTATTTATTAATCCATTAGGAAATAATTGTTTTCCATTGATTTGTATCTTCTTCTATATTAAGTTCAAATACATTTTCTTTTTGTATCTCAATATTATTATCATTACTTATAATTATAGAATCTGTTGTATCAATTGAATTGTTTAAAATTTCATGATCAATAATTTACGAATCATCTATATCTTCATCAATAATCTGTAAATTATCTATATCCTCATCAGGAATAATTGATATTGCAATATGGAGCCATTTTACTTCTTAATTAATTTAATTAACTTCATTAATTTTACATTTATATAAAATATCACTATGAATTTGACTCATTGCAAGAATTTTCTTATATTAAAAAATAATTTAAAAAAATTAAATTAATTTAAATTAAAAAATTATTGAAAAATAAATAAATATTATTAATACAAACATTTAATCAATTTCATCTGTCAGTATTAGGGTTGTTAATAGAACATAATGGATTGGGTTGAGTTCATATTATAGCGGAGCAATGGTCAACCCAACCCAACCTGGGTTAAATGTATCACTGGTACTCCGCAGGTTGCTCCGCGGGTTGCTCCGGGTTGCTCCGGATTACTCCATGAAGTAATAATTATAATTAGTAAAACTGATCAGAAATAATTATCGATCGTTGCTACATATAAAACTTT
>CAJVPK010000771.1:0-22095 GCA_910592015.1 Diversispora eburnea | reverse complement strand
TTTTACTATTTTTATCGCTTAAAAATAAATATAAGCGATTTTTTATATAAAAAAAAAAATTAATTTTTATTTTTATAAAATCATTTTCGGTAATCATTATAAAAATAAATTTACCTATTGTCAATTTCAATCTTATTTATGTGAAAAAAAAATAAATGGCTAGTTATAATTTAAAAATTTTCAATATCATAATTTTATTAATCATTTTATTTTAATTTAGATGAAGATAATTAATTATGAAAAATGAATAAATAAAATATATATAATTTATACTTACGAGTAATTATTTGAGAAAAAGATTCTGTTAGTTTTTTAAGTTCTTCAAAATTTGATTTGTTTTAGGTTTTGAAAGATTTAAACATTGAGAAGTCTATTATTATAAATCGCTTGTGAGTGTGTTTTGCAATTAAGTGAAGTTACAATAGTCGTATCAATTGTTTCTTGATTTTTAGAACATTCAGCTTTAATCTAAATTGTAATTACACCAGTACGGTTCGAATAATCATCAAAGTATTTGCCCAACTCTATATAATTCTTCAAAAGTGGATCGATGGGTCTCTCGAGCATCCTAACATCGCATATTTCAAAGCCAGATCGAATCATGTGCCACATCAGGATATGGCAGTATACCAGTGACTATTTCGTAAGCAATGAATAAACATCAGCAGCCTTTTTATATTCCTCATTACCATTTAATACTTCAGGAGCTATATAGGTTAATACTCCAAAACATTTCTCTTTTGAAGATTTTCAACATTTTTCAAAGTTAATCTGCTTAAACCCAAAATCCGAAATTATATAAATTATGATCTTTTTTAAAATTATATAATAAAATATTTCCTGATGAATTATATTTAATTTATGAATTTCTGTAAAAGTTACTGCTAAATTTCTTAAATTATAAAATTTATCATACCAACTAATATTATTAGAAATCTCATTCAAATAATTTCTAAGATTTCCACCTGTTAGATATTCGAATATCATCATATATTTGTGAGTTTCTGGATCTTTTGTAATTCCATAAAATCGGCATTGAAGAATAGGCGACAAATATGGTTATGGATCATTACCTCGATCACCGCAGAAACTTAATAACAATAATCATAATCATTATATCAATTATACTAACGGAAATGGACCGAATAGTCAAAATGGTCAAAATGGTTTAAATGAACATAGTCAAAGTGGAAATGGTCGTAAGGATAGAATAACTAATAATTCTAATAAATCATCGTCGTCATCGTCGTCATCGTCGTCGTCGTTGTCTTCGTCATCTAATTCTAACAAGAATAATATTATGGATACTACTGAAACACCAATACCAATGTTTCATTCATATAACCGGCTTCATCCAGTTTCTCATAATCGTGCACTTCATCGAGTAGCTCAAATACGTAAATTTATTTTAACCCATCGTCCAGCTACTACATCGATTCCGCCTTCACCAACTCTACCTTCACCAACTCCGCCTTCATCAACTTTACCTTCTACAACAACTCCACCTTCACTTCAAACTTAGCTTCTTCGGCTACAACATGTGGTGATACTATATAAACGTACCGGAAAATAATAACGATAAAAATATCAATCTCTACTTTTACTATTAGTAAATCGCTTGTTGTCGCCTTTAAAAGACTTTTGATGAGTGGGTTTCAAATTCCGTGATTCCATTTTTAAATTTTGCAACGTGATTTTTGTAACAATTACGTTCTTCGAGTAGTAAAGGTAACAGGTGATCTCCTACGACTGAACTGAAACCCTCTAACGCAAAATCAAATAGTAACAAATCAAAAACAGATGGATTCATATGTAAATAAGATAAAAACAATAATTAGAATAGTAAAGAAGAAAAAAAATAAATTACAAAAAAATCCCCGTGCGGAGGCACGGACTTACGCTAGTAATAATAAAAACAACAACAATAATAATATCGTCGATCCTTCATCTAGAAACAACTACAATCAATAAAAATTGCTAAAGAATTATGGAAGAAATTGGAAAAATTGGAAAAAATCATATAACAAACAAATTTATCATCCCACTCATTGCACAATAAAAAAATAAAAAAATTATACACAATAAAAAAAAAATTTTACACAATAAGATTATTCATCCCAGCAAAAAATATCCATTGACAACAAAAAATATCAATTCACAACAAAAAAAAATCAATTCACAACAAAAAAAAATCAATTCAAAAAAAAAAAATAAAAGTTCTTGAGTGAAATGGACATTCTTTATCTTTATCTTTCTTTTCTTTTTCTTTCTTTTCCTTTTCTTTTTGGTTCATTTTCAAGTTTCATTTCGAGGGAGGGGATGTGAGGTGGAAATTTTATGCACGAATAATTATGATCATTTTTTATTTTTTTCTTTTTAAACTTGAAATCATCAAAAATTCCGAAATGCTATTAAAAATTTTTTTTTGACATCGACAATATATATATATATAATAACGTCAAGGTATAGCGTAGCAATACTTTCCTTTGTCACATATCATATAAGGTTATAATAACAAATAGTTAAATATTAAAAAAGTGATATTTATATAGTATGTCATGCCTTATCTTTTTATTGTTTGTCTCGTTGCTTGCCTTTTGCTTGTCTTGTCTTGTCTTGTCTTATTCCGTTTCTTATCTTTTTTATCTTTTTTTTTTCTGTAAATATTTATTTCATTTTTTTTCTGATTTTATTTGAAATGTTTTTTATGATTGCTTTTTTTCTTTTCTTTTTTCTCTATATTTGGATTTTTATTAAGTGAAATGATAAAATATATATACGTATATATGTATGTATGTATATATTTAATAAAAAATAAAAATAAAAATAAAAATAATAAAATTTATTTTCAAAGCATTTTTTTTTTTTGTGTTGTGTATTATTATAAAGGATTCCCAAAAGGGAAACTTCAAATTGTTCTCAACTTTTGGAAATATTTCACGTGAAGATATGTAGATATGAAGATATATATGAATTATTTCCTATTTCAAACATTTCAAACAATACAACAATAAATAAATAAAAATTATAGTTAAAATAAAAAAAAATATATATATAAATAAAAATCGGAAATAATAATTAAGGTTTTACAGACAGATTTTTGCAGATTTTACGGAAAAAAATATATATTGTATATATTTATATATGTATTTACTCATATTACATATTTGAAATACAATGCACAATTTTTATGATTTTTTTACTTAGATAAAAAAAAAATTGGTTGATAGTTGATACAATTCAACAATATTAAGATTTTATCGAAATATTTTGAAATATGATCCAATAAATAATAATAATAATACTAGAATTCTTCAATTTTTTCTTTTTTTAATTATTGTTTTCTTCTCTTGTCCACTTTCTCAAAAAAAATTTTTTTAATACAATTCAATAATATTAAAATTTTATAATAATATTCCAATTAGATTATTTCTAGATTTCGTTTTTTTCCATTCTTCGTATTTCTCTTGTTCTCATGTTTTCTTTCACTTTTTCAAAAAAAAAAATGCTAAATAATACAACAATATTAAAATTATAATACTAAAATTCTGAATAGATTATTTCTCGATTTCGTTGGTTTTTTTTTATTCTTTATATTTTTTTCTCTTGCTTCTCTTGTTCACTTTTCCAAAAAAAAAATGCTAATACAATGCAATAATATTAAGATTTTATAGCAATAATAATACTAAAATTCTAATTGGATCAAAAATATTTTTTGACAATTTCTTCAGTTTTTGTTATACTTTATATTTCTCTCTTGTTCGTTTATTCTCTTAACTGTTTTTCTTGTCTGCATCAGTTTTAACAATATTAAAAAAAAAAAATCCTAATCTTAATATCGTTAATATTGTTTTTAGATTATGTATTAAAAATAATAATAGTTCGCCCAATTACTGCAGAATCAATATAAAAGCATTATTTTTTATTGTTGACATAAAGTTAATAAGAAAATATTATATTTAAAACATAAAAGAAGTCATAATACAATGTAAAAAAAATCTTTGACTAATTTTCCTGAAGAGGAAGAATAATAGTAATGAATTTAATATAACTAAGTTCGAATAATTTCGGGATTTCTCAATACATAATAGAAAGTTTTAATAATAATTGTTAAATATTGTATAAATATACCGCACGTTAAACTTTCTCAACCCAACTTTCTTAAAACAAAAACGAAAAAAGAAATTAAGTTTGATATATGAGAA
Organism: Diversispora eburnea; assembly: GCA_910592015.1. Lineage (NCBI taxonomy): Eukaryota > Fungi > Glomeromycota > Glomeromycetes > Diversisporales > Diversisporaceae > Diversispora > Diversispora eburnea. Next base: position 17,890 of record CAJVPK010000771.1, on the reverse strand, counting down.
AGTTAATCAGTAAAGAAAATTAATTATGGATAAGTCAATTTCAAAGAACCCTGGAGCGTTTTCTGAATCCGATCGTTTAGGAAAGTTACATCAAGTGCTTCATATGACAATTAATGAAATGACAGATAAAGCGTTACGACCTATGAAAGATGGGACGCTCAAATCTTTTTTTAAAAATCCCCATGATTATTTAAATTCCTTTCAATATTTTTTAAATGTAAGCCGATATTCGTTGCCTAAACTCCCCGAATATTTGCAAAATGACGCCTATAGAAAACAAAAAGACCTTTACGGTTGCCAACAGATAGCCGATTATTTGAATAATATTATGATGAAAATTGGTGAATTAATGAAAGAAAATGAAGGAAAAAAACAATGGATTCCAGTATATAGAGAATTCTTTTATCAAGCGCTAATAGCTACTTCTAAAGCTAAAGTCATTGAACAGCTATTAGGTTTTCGTTATCATGATAGAGAGCTAGAGATATATAAAGAACATCTTAATAATACTATAAGTGCACTTGAAGATATTACATTCGTTTTGGTTCAATTGTTTGCTAACGGATTCGTTGATGGTAGAAATCACAATATTAAAGATCTTAAAGAAGCAGATTATGAAAAATTATACATTAAATATCAGTAAGTTATTATTATATAATTTCATATATATATATATATACACTTAGATAATTGACTCTATATTAATTTATATTAATTTATATTAATTTATATTAATTTAGTCAGGATCAAAATTGGGCATCCGAGTAAGCTTATTTGTCTATCCTATGATGAATTATTTATTTAATTTAATTTAATTTTATTTAATTTAATTTGATTTATTTTAAAGTCTCCCAAAACTTAAAGATGCTTACTCGATGACTTTGGACATAATGCAAGTTGGGGATTTTGTCTTATTTTATGGATGCATGTTATACCATTTTATTGGTAAAATAGCTTCATATGATTTTAAATATAATCCTAATGACAAGAATCTTGACATCATTGCGAAACCTTTTCAAGCGACGAAAAGAACGATAACCGAACAAATCAAAACTCATTTACTTAAACAGATGAACAAAAGCAATGCACAACAAACTTTTAATAGCTTAAATGATAATCGTAAAACGATACAAAAGCTTTACGATTGTAGAGATTTTCACTTTGTCCAAGTGCTTCCAAATTGGTTGGACAATGCTCCAAAAACGTACAGTGAATGGATGAAGAATGTAAAATCTACGCCTCCACCCAATTGGAAACCACCAGATGTTAACCCGTATAGGAAAAGTCTTGAACGATTTATACCCAGTACTACAAAGAGTCAAAATATCGTCAATATCGATAGTACATTTTTATACACTCGAACTACAACCGCCGCCGCCAGACCTACATTAACAGAATATTTAAATAATAATGATATCTCTATGAATGATGAAATTATGAGTATCCTTGGCAGTTATAACTTTCTTAAAGACCCTAACTCAAACACAATTAAAAAAAAATAATAATAAAGTTCATTACTGAAAATTGTATATGAATTATTATCCCCAAAAAAAAAAAAAAAAAATCTCAAAAACTCAAAAAAATTTATAATTTATATATATATATATAAAAGATATGATTATCAAATTAATATTTAATAGGTAATATTATATTAATAATATTTAGGTGATATTTAATAGTGATATATTGAATGATATATATTTAATAGTGATATTTAATGATATCTAATATTTGGTGTAATCTTTTCTTTTTAGTAAATAGTAGTAGTATTCTATATTAGCTAATGATCTTTAAATACTATTAATAAAGTTCAAATATTTTGCACATTATACAATATTTACACATTAACGATATCAACATATATATATATCTATCTACTGAACTGACTATGATGTATAAACAGTTTCTTTTGTCTATTTTGTTTATTACAGTAAACATTAATTCCGGATGGCTTCAGTCGAACTTAGCTTAGTCAACTTGTACCCTATAAACGAATAGCCTCATCCAACAAAACCCGGAGAAGACCCCACGGGCGTCATTTAACCGCATTCTCCACCCTTAAAAACTTTTCTTCCATCCCAAATTTTGGTGTATCCGTCCCCAGCGACTACATGTTTTACTTTGTATATGCCTTCCCGACTACCTTAACCTCTTTTCCAAATTCTTCTGCCTTTGAAATTAGCCTTTTCCGAAATCTCCCATGAGTCCATGACATCATTTTCCGTATAGTTCTATTGCTAATCTTCCGATGTTGTCTTTGAGCCATCTGACCACCATCAAGTGACGGAATAATGACAACATCAAATGTGCAGACAAGCCAGAGTGCTATTTTCTAATGGCACTCATGAAAATAAATTTGAAAAAAAGCGTCAAAAAAAAAAGCAAAAGTAGTATTTAGTTCACCAATGTATGTATGCAATGGCAAAATGAAGAATTCAAAAGACCTTTCCAATTTAGTAGAGATAAATTTATTTGGATTTTAGGAGAAATTTCACCTGAAGTATACTGTAGAAGTTCGTGTAAATTCTTTTTTTTGTTATATTTATGCTGGAAAAATACCTAACAAAGGATTTAAACCAAAATCTAATTTCTAATTTTACTCAATAATTGCTTATACGCATTACATATATAATGAATTACTGAGAAAATGTTAATAAAGCATTTATTAATGGACTGTACGCGTAACACAAAGTTCTTAGCTCTTGTGACATTTATTAAAAAAAAAAATTAATTTAAACAAGATTTCTTACACTTAAATGTCAACATTGTCAAAACTATTATTGTGTTGAACATTCAAAACCAACATTTTTGTAGCACTGACAATGGAGAAAGAGCCTTATTGTATTATATTGGGCCTATATTAGTCCAGAAAAAGATCCTAAGTAATATAACAATAGTTTTTTTAGATATCTTGTTTATGTGAGCAAAATATCATAAAAAAAGTTCGTCATTTACTTTATTTTTTTTCAAATTTAACTCTTTTTCCGGATCTACTATTGCTAGTTCTAAGTCAAGGAATCCAAATAAAAAAAATAAAGAATCTTGAGTTTGAAAATTATTCAAGAAAATTGAATTTTATTCTAATTTATTAAAATGTGAAGATATTAATAGAAATAGATATTTCATAAATATTAACAGCAATCATTATTATTATTTATTTTTTTTTATTAAATCATTATCGATTTATATCATCATCATTACATAATCATAATTACAGATTATATTATCACTACTACTTTAGATAATAATACTGATAAAATAAAAGTTACATTTTATCAGAATTCATGCTTAGGTGAAATTATAATAATATTATCGTTAAGTTATTTTTTTTTTTTTTTTAAAAAAAAAAAAAGATCAAATAGGTCTATGTACAAAACATTTGGAAGATCGAGAATTGGAAAAATGATAGTGAAAGAATTTAGTTGATTAATGTAATAAAAAATTAACTATTTTTTCTGGGAAAATTCTTTTTTAAGTTTGATATACCTGAAAGAAGTAACTACAAAACATTTGAAGAGCCAAAATTATAATATATAAGATTTGGATTTAGATAACAGATTTTACCTTTGTTATTTACTTTTGTTTCATTTAAAGTTAAAGTTTTTTTTTGTAAAATCAAGAGAATGATTGAACTGAAATTTTAAGATTTGGACAAACGAATGAAATAAGTAAATTTCATTCTATTATTTTAATTATTTAATTGACAATGAATTTGAATAATGAAAATAATTGGGCTGCGAAACATTCAAAATCAATGGATTTAGACAAGCAAATTTTATTTTCGTTATTTTCGGATTTTTATTTTTTTTTCTCTACTAATCTTTTTATTAATGCTAAGAATTTTAATTCTAATATTTATTTCTAACATTCCTACCATTATTTTATTCTATGGCTAACGATTTTATCTTTTTTTTTTTTTTTTTTTTATTTTTCTACTAACATAAACTTTCTCTTAACTAAATTCTTTATTAACATATTTTCTATCCCTACTAATAATTACTTTTTCTGCTAATGATTTATTACCATTTAATTCCTTATTTATTTCTAACATTTTCAATTTACAACGATTTTATATTTTCTGTTTGATATTTTCTTTCTTTTTTTTAAAAAATTTCTGTTTCTGATAACAATTCTCTATTTTTATTAATATTTCATTTTTGTAGACATTTCTTTTCTACTAATGATTTTCTTTTTCTAATCATAATCTTATTTTTCTGGTATTTCATTTTTGTATTTCTATTGCCATTTATCTATTTCATCCAATGATGCAAAGTACCCCTTTTGAAAATTTTGAATGTCTTTTAAAATATCCTGGTATTTTACATGGTATAAAATATATTGCCTTACGTTAATTTCTATTGATTGTTTACAATACGCTCTTTTTGTTTCGATGTAAAGTACCCCGGATATAAGGAACAAAGTTCAAAATTTGTTAAAGACCCGGGGTACTACGCCCGCAAGATATGGTATTTTAAATAACGTTTTCCTATTCCTATTACTTATAACATTTTTTCTTACTAAAATGGGACTTTATACTTTTAAGAATAAAGTGATATCAATAATTTTTATTTTTTCTAACGATTTACTAAATAATCTATCACATTATTTAAGTGGAACATGCTAAATATTTTATAATTTCAATGATTTCAATTTACACAACAATTTGAATTAAAAAATAATAATATAAAATTATTTTGTTTTTTTTTTTAGAATTCACATCACTGCTTAACACATTCATATCATTAGAAAGACCATTTAACAATAGCAATAATAAAACAGTAAGATAAATCTAAAACTTTAGATTATCCAATTATTTAAAAAAAAGTTATTAATTCAAAGAATTTGATTAATTTGTTATTAAAGATTTATAATGTTAAATTTATTTATTTTTCTTACTGGTAAAGAAAAGCTGATAATAATAATAATAATAATAATACCATCAGATATATTGTCAATCAAATAACTGATTATGTGATGACGACAACAACCATAAACACAGTTAATGCAATAAAATTATTATCAATTCAATTTTGTATTTCCTTTGAATGATAGAATTAGAAAGTAATCGTATTTTCTATTTATTCTTATTATTAATTATATAAAAAAATAAAATGATAATATTTCAATTAATTAACATATATTTTATTTAATGATAAATTTAACAATAATGATAGCCAAAATAATAAAGGTAATGGTACAGTAATGGTAATAATAATGATAGCAGTAATGGTAATAGTAATAAGATATTAATAGGTTATCTTATCTATCTAACCTAATAAATATTTATACTTCCTGATAGTCGTAACTATAATTTTACGTCACCATAATTCTAAGAATCACTTGGAGAAATAATAACGATGCGTTATGATATAGATTATGATTTTATGGGTTATTTAATAATGATGATATAATAAATAATAATAATATTATTGTTACTAAAATTATTATAAATATTATTATTACTATAAATTATTACTGTATATTATATTATTTGATTTCAATCGATATTAAATTAATAATTAATTCTAATTATTATAGTTATTGTTGTTGTCTTTTACAAATATAAAGGAAACTCGCAAAAAAAAAAAAACTCAATTTTTATATGTAAAATTATTGTCTAAGAATAATCAACCTCTTATTCTTTATTTATTTTAAATAATTAATTTTTTTTAATGATAATCAAAAATACAATATACATATACACATAATGAGTGGAGTGACATATCTTTTTTTTTTGCCAAATACATCAAATATTAATCTGGTACAAAGTTTAATAAATTTTGAAGTTAATTATTTTACTTACAACATACCGAAGAATCATTACCAAAGCAAATAATATGTCTTCTGTTCAATAAAATTAATTATAATTTGTTATAAATTTATATATACTGTATATATATCGTTCAATATAACTGGGACAAGTTATCATCCCCACCTTCACTTTCATTATCCTATAAAAATTTAAATAAAAAATTAATATATTAGAAAATAATGTTAAAAATATTACAATTTATGATTCCACATAATCATTATTTTAGTCTTCATAAAGTTGTTAGTCGAAATTGTTTTCACCCTTGTCAAAATATTTCGACTTTAGACATTTAGGCATGTCAAAAGCCTAAATAAATGTCAAAAGTCCAAATATGTGTCAAAGTCTAAATATGTGTCAAAAGTCTGAATATGTGTCGAAAGTCTAAATATGTGTCAAAAATCAAAATGTGTGTCGAATGTTTAAATATGCGTCGAAAAGTAAAATAAAATAAAATATGCCTATTGGTTCTGAGCTATCTTGGGATGTTTCATCATTATAAACAAAATAATCGACCGATCTTGCAAAAAAAAAATTATAGATTAGTAAAGAAAATAAATTACGAATGATAATCATTAAAGATCAATTAAAATCACAACTATACTTGCACGCAAAATTATTTTGGGCCCTGAAATTGCAATTTTGGGGAAAAAGAGTCAAAATAGTTTTTCATAGAAGACGAAATTATTTTACTTAAAACCCGAAATTTTTAACTACCCAGATAAATTCTTTGATTAAAGATACACTTTACACTCAACTAGGTATTTTTTTACTTCCATATATATAGAATAGATTCTGTGTAAATCTCAAAAAGATGAAATACCCCAAAAATCAAAAATTAGTTTTGGGAACATGTATAATCATAACCATTTAAAATTAAAATTAAAATATGCCCTTTATTGGTTGTTACCAACATTACTTTTTGACCTTTCTTTGGTAGCTGTCCACATTGTGCTTAATAATTTCTTAAATAAATAATATTTATAATTAATAAAATTTATTCAAAATTCAAAAATACACTAATTACATTTTTCTAAGCCACCCACACCTCTCTTGGTGGTATGGTTGGATTTCTTGATGATGGTGATGGTGCAAGCACTATTCAAAAAGAATAAAAGGAAGAAAAAATTTATTGACAACTCAACTTTAGATAAAAGACACCTCTGTAAATAATGTCAGTTCAATAAGGAGAGTGAGATTCAGAGTACAAATATTTATTATTAGTCATGTAATGGTTCTGATAACAATAATTCCCCAAAATGTAATTTAATATTTTTCAATTTTTTATTAATATGTCACATAATCAAAATAAATATCATTGAATAAATAATCCTATTTAAAAATAAATGTTCAAAATATTTAAGTAAAAACTAAAATTAAAATTGTTCGAAATATCAAGTAAAATATTTTTATTTTGGTTCTTGTTCTTTTTGGCGAAAAGGAATCTCTTTTTTCTTTTTCTTCCTCACCGCAGCTATTTTTATAATATTTCTTCTTGTTTACCTTCATCCTCTGTCATCCAAAAAAAGTTTTCGTACCAGGATGATGGATGACACACAAGGATAATTTAACCAAATAGTGACACATATCATCCTCTATCATCCCCCGTGACTCCGGCTATTTTCTTGCCGCCTCAATATTATCAATCCCTGCCAGAAATAATAAAATCATTAATAAGAAGCCGGGAATTGTGCATGCGTATCATGGTTTTTTTTATAAATTTTCTTATCTTAATCGGTCTATAATAAAGAATATAATAATAAAAAATAGCTTACTGAATAACAAACATTAATTAATCTCTTACAAAGAATAAAGAAGAGTAATAAAAGAATAAGATTAATAGTATTATTTCATGGAACAATCTTTTATAATTCTGCAATTATTCCATGCTGAAAAGGATCGATAAATGTTTTGTAATTACTTTATCACATGACTTACCAACTTTAGAAATTTTTAGATTTTAAATGACCTATGTATTATGAGATGTTTAGGTTTATATTAATAAAATTTACTTATTAGTAATAGTCTTTATACTACCTTAAGTATATTATGTGATTGGCACAAAGAATTTCCCGCTTTCACATAAAACTCACTTATCTTTATTATTATATTTATATTTATATTTTATTTAATTTAATTGCACAGTGTAGACTTTCTTTTTGTCATAATAAATGAGTTATTTTTTTTTTTATTCTATGAATTTTATGACAAATTAATAGTTTTAATTATTTTAGTATTTATCAATCATGCAAAAACACAAAATGAAGTCAAATCTGACGGGCGTGCAATGTAAACTCCTTTTTCAAATGCCATTTTTAAGTTTATTCTTTTCCTTAGATTATTTTACATTATATAGTGTGATTTTTACAAGATATGAATAAGTTTCTGCGATTATAGTGTTTGTGTGTTTATGGGAAATTGTGTGCGAAACGTTAAATTTCGCACCTATGTAATTTTACCATAACGATAGTGCCGACTTAGGCGGGTCGGTAATTAATAATAATAATTATTCTATATTTATATATTCTTATTCCACCTAAGTTTCAACAGATAGAGGGAGATGAAGAATATGAATAAGATTATGGATTGTGAGTTAAAATTATAATACGTATGGATTGTTTATGTAGCACAGTTAAATTATACATATGACGTATGGATTGTTTGTATAGTACGTTTGTATGGATCCATTCATCATTATCCATTTCTAATATTACCAGAAATCCAAAAATAGTTACATTATATATATCAGTGACCCAATAGATGTAAATATTATATATCAGTTACGATATTATCGGATAATAGTTAGACAAAATAGTACTATCTATTCTATTTTGCCTTCTAAAAAAGGAAATATTATTTTTATATGTCTTTAGATATCGAAAATGAACAAACAAAGAGATGAAAAAATATTCAAAAGCTTCATTTCTTGACATTTGAGTAAATTAAGTTGTTCTGAAAAACAAATATCATTTATTTTTTTGATATAAAATCACATCTATTTCTTATCAATGGTCAATTCAACCGTCGGCGTCTTCACATTTGGGGGAGGATTTTTGGTAATTATTAAATGTTGTTTTATATAATTTCTGCTCTTAAATTCTAATTATATATTAAATGTTGTTTTATATAATTTCTGCTCTTAAATTCTAATTATATATTAAATGTTGTTTTGTATAATTTCTGCTCTTAATTCTAATTATCTTGTAGATCTTTGTACAAAATACTATTTATATTTTGTTTTGTCTAGCTTTTTTTTGGAGGGACCGCATATTTTGGCTCACTAAATTTTCCTATAACTCATATTGCTGCCTTGGTTCAGTATGGTTTCTTTTAATAAATCTGGAAAGTGGGAATCCAGTAGCATTTTACATTATTCAATTGATAAATCGCGTATTACTCTCTTTTGTTTTAACTTTAAAAATACATCAAATTTATGAGAGTATTAATCCAAGGAATAGCAACGGATTTTTGGACTCAATAATTTCTATATTTCTTAGGCGTAAAGTAGTTGGTCTAACTACTGTTTTCTTGATTGCTCACTTGATTTCTGAGGTATTTATATATTTATTTTTAATAATTTGTTTTTATGGATTGGCAAATATTCGACTAATTTTCTAATTTTTAAATTTTAGGGTCTATTATTGAGTACACTCTCCCAAGTTAATTGTACTAATTCAGAAGATTTTAAAAGTTGCAAAAAAGAAATTGATCACGAACTGCAATCAAATGGGTTCTCAAATGCGGCTCCTTCATATCCTGCAATGGCACTTTCTGTCACAGCCCTGTCGGGAATAGTGATACAACTTGAGCAATTGTACCAACTTAGAATAAATATCAAACCTTTAATTAGGTTTTCTCAAGTGTGGAATCTTGTAGGAATTATTATTGTTTGTTTGTATCATATTTTTAGGCTTGTTTATTGGAGTAGTAAGAAAGTAGATCAGTCAGAGTCAATCCTCCTAATGATATTTGAGGTTTTAAGAATTTGTATCTCGTATTTTATTACCTATGACATTTATTTTGAAAATGAAAATAATGTTTCCTTCTTGTATTTGCAAAAAAGAGAGATAATCATGGAAACAACAGAAACAACAGGCTTATGTTAAAAGAGAGTTTATCAATTAAATTTAATTATCAAATATAATACTATAACAATAATAGATTTAATTTATTTGATTTCTATATCCGTTTGTGAAATAATCAATATTTTCTACCATTATTCTCATCTTCTCTTATTTTAATAATTCAATAATCGTGTCATTTTAGATAATGATAGATGATAATTGATATTAGAGAAAAATTTTTTTTTAAAAATATTAATATAATAATATTTACTGTACAATAGTTTTCTTTCCAACTCTTCGAAGATCCACTACATTAATTAATATTGAATTGTTCATATTTCATGTTTTATATTATATAAATATTGTGTATTATGCGGCTTAGCTGGAGTAGCTGGCGTAATACGTTATATATAAAGTTCGTTTTATTTATTTTACATATTTATTTTTTTATTTCCTCAATAAATAATAGCCAAATATTTCAAAGTAGTAGCTCTTAAATATGTTTCTTTAAATAATAAATTTACTTTGAATGACTTTTATAAATGATGTAAATTATTTTTTATTTTAGGATTTATTTTTACTGTTCATTTACTTCGGTTAAAAGACATCGAAAATTGGAAATTAATGAAGGCATTACTAAACAAGGTAAAATAATGTAAATAGATTTGACTTAAATAATTATTTTATTATTATAGAGAATGCCAACAATTATATGAATATGCCAATAATAATGATTCTCTTCGCCGATATTTGAAATGAATTTATATTCTAGTAATATTATTCATGGAAATTGGAAATTTGGTAATTATTATTACTATTATTATTTTTTTGATGAATAAATTAATTTCTATTTTAATTTTTTTACGATAAATTTTTAATTTTAATTTTAATGATGTGAATTAGACTTCGAAAAGTATTCTTGTTCATAATGGGACAATTAAACTAAATTATTTTGACATAAATTCTTTAAAATCCCTTACTACTGCTATTATACCAATTTTAGATGTTTAGAATTATTTAATAAAAGTTTAGATATTTATAGTTTATCCTTTGGAAATTTCTAATGATAATATTTCCCCTTTTGAAAAGAAATTAATAACAAAATCATCATTACAACATCAACATTAACAAATAAAAAGATTATCAATTTGATAAATGATATTATTACAAAAGGAAAATGAAATAGAGTATGCCCGGAATTCCTACTAAACATAAGAAATTTACACCAGTACGAATTTACATATTATTCTTTAGATTATTTGTATAGTAAAGTGTTGACAGTATTAAATTCTTTATTTTGGCTGCCAATGAAAGAATTCATATGAAGAACACCTTCTCAAATCTCTCACTAAGGAAATTTCACAAAATTAACAAAGAAATAGGAGCTCTCCATCTTGCAAATTTACTTTGATGGTATAAGTGTTGAAAAGAAAAACCTTTTCAGATCTGTTCTAGAATTGCAGATGAAGGGTTCCATATAACTTCAAATTGTATGGCCAATGGGCTTGGTGTTGAAGCAAGTGACGAAAATGCATTTGAATTGTATTCTGAAAAAGGAAATTCTGTAGCACGGTTCAATGTTGGTGAGTTTCATTTAGATGGAATAGGAATAGAAGAAGCAGTTAAAAGGTCTCCGGTTTAAATTAAAATCTGCTCTTACTGGAAATGTTAATACAATGAATTCTACTGGAAAGAGTTATGAATTTGGTATACATATGTGGAGATCCTAAGGCACTTATACAAATTATTATATTATTATGGAATTGTTGCGGATAAAGTGAAAGCATTTGAATGGTATAAAAAGCTACAGAAAATGACGATTCTATTAACCAATATATGGTTGGGAAATACCTTTGTGAAGGATGTGGAACTATGCAAGATATTAAAAAAGCTATATATTGGTTAAATAAAATAGGAATAACGATACCTATAGGTTACTAAATGAAGTAATTGATCAAATAATCTTTTTTATGCACAGTAATTATAAAATTATTTCATTATAATGAAAAAAAAATTTTTGTTCAATAATCATTCGACTTGGCCAACCTTTGCTCAAGATTTATTTGAGTTTTTTTTAGGAGCTTTTTTGTATGTCAACTAAAATCAAACAATACAAGAATCGTCATCAGGATTGAATAAATTATAATTAGCAACTTCTTTATTTATGATATAGTATCTATCTCATATTTTAAAAATTCCTACACAATTCTCAATAGCACAAACAACTATAAATCCTTTAGACCAAATTCATTAAATAATATCAACATTTTGTGTTTATCTAACATAAGCAAGTACAGATAATGTTTCTTCAAACTCGTAAATAAGAAAATATTACATATTCAAATTCAGGAGACCAATTATGAAAAGAAGCCCATTTATCAACTTCAAGATTTTACCTAAAAATAATAAAAATTTATTATTATTATTAAAATTATAAAATTAACTTATTCTTGCCATTTTGACATCATGAGGTGATGGATGCAAAAGTTGTATGAGATGTATGAGGTGATTGATGACACAAAGTTGTTATGTAAAGACCGTGGGGTTTTTTACAGAAAATAGATGAGGTAGTTGATGGATGCGAAGATGGATGAGGTAATTGATGGATGCAATATTTTTTAATATCAATAATCTTTCTGTACTGTAGTTAATTTCCATTTATTCTATTGGTTTGTTAAATTTCTATACTACAGTATTTATTGTTTTTTACTCATCATCAACCAATTTTTTTAATTCAATGAAATATTTAATTTTTCAATTTTTGATTATGCTATCTCTTGCTGTGTGATACTCATTTCTCAGTAAAATACAATGCTCTTAAAAAACAATATTCCCAAAAAAACAAATGAAATTATTGAACTAGCAAAGAAACTAACCAAAAGAAATATATTTGTGATAGTTGTTTAGCACTTGCTTGTAGAAGTTGTAGAAGGTATCAAAAAAATTTTGTTGAATTGATTGAGTTACAAATTTTTCACCTTTTCCACCTTTTACAAATTGATCTTGTTATTATCATCTCAAAATATTTTTAAAGGTTGTAACCCAAAGATTTTAGATTTTTCTGTATTAAGTGTTCGATAAGCTTTCTCAAATGCATCAAATCCACATTTTCCTATAAAACTTAAAAAATTTTGTTTATATAATTTTACTTTTTACAGGTGGAACACTTCATAATTCGGCTGGAGATAAATCCTTTTTTTATGAATTTAGTAAAAAATTTAATTTTTATTTTGAAAATAGACTCACATTTGACTACTGAAAATAGACTGCTTAATTGTGCTTAACGCGGAAGAACGCGTATCATGACTGACAACATAACTAATTCTAATATCAGATTTTTTTGGTAAAGTCACATCCTCATAATTAATAATAATTTCATTGTTTGTGAAATCACTTTCATAAAATGGTCCGGGATTAACACCAACGAACAATACTGAGCGAGATATCATAATTAAAAATTTGTTTTTAAAAAAAATGCTCATAAGTTACACGAATTTATGATGAAAATTTGCTAAAATAAAGATTATTACATGTAAATTAAAATCGAAAATATCAGGGGATTAGCCGAGCATCAACCACCATTTGAGTTGATTCTATTAATATACATTTTTGAAACGGGTTTTTAATTGCTTTATACAATCTTTATAGTTCGAGGAATAGGAAAATTAGGAAAACTGGAAGAGATTAAATGATATTTCTCTCGAAGTAACCATTTTAAAATTTTGAACAGATCTTGTTATATATAATAACTATTTTATTTTTATAATTTAATATACTCTCTCCCAATAAATTAAAAATCGATATAATACCTCATGTAAAGAAAATTAAAGAAATCATTTTGAATTGGAATTTTTAACATCGTCAATTAATCTTGAAATCAAAGTAGGATCCGATATCACAGGTCAAATACAAAAGAATTGCCATACCGAAAAGGAATTCCGATTTTAGCTTATTTATAATATAGGATGCAATAGGACTGTCGATTTTTTACCGATTTTTAGCTAATCTATAATATAGAAATTACATTTCGGTACAGCTTTGTATTTGACTAGTGTATAGTGGTTAAATCACTAAGTTGATCAGTTTCATCCACTACAATTTTTCTTAAAATTATCCTCATAATTTTACCACTTCGAGTTCTTTAGCAATATAAACGCTTTTGGGAGTGGTGAAGGTTCCAATCACTTTATGTACCTGTAATCATTATTGTACACGGACAATATTGGACAGTGCTTGAACAAAAAATTTTTTAAAACGTAAATAACGCAAATTTTATTATAGAATTTGCTTTTGGATTATTAATTAAAGTTGTTCAGAATTGATTTTTACATATACTTATAAAGGTTTTATATATATTTATAAGCTAATTAAGGCTAAAGACGGCGCGGACACGAATCTTGGACAGTTAAAAAAAACCCTTGGACAAATAAAATGACAATTTCGCCTGTAATGTTAAATATTTTACATCAGTGAGTTTTTAAAGTGGTAAAAGTATGTACACATTGACCAATTAAATCATCATCCAACTACCAATAGATGAATAAGTAAAGCTGCTGACTCAATTCAGCAACTAAAAAACGATGTCATCCACTTGACCTCAAATCTAATAATGACCATCTTTATCTCTACCTTCTCCATTCCTGTAAAATAATAACCACGATATGGATAAAAATATGTATTGAGATGTCTTTTGTGATAATTATATATTGTACAAGCAATTGAATATCAAGGTTTACAAATATTTAATACACATTCTGCTTCAGTATCTTTAATTTCTTCTTCATTAATAGGATCTAATATAACAGGATCAATACCAAAGAAAGGATATACAACTAAACAAGGTTTGATAGGAAAAGCTCTAGATAATGGGGTAATAATAGTTGATTCAGTTTAAATTTACCAATAGGCATCAACTATTGAAAATTCTTTTCTTCCTATACCTTATTATACCAATCCCCATACTTCAGGTTGAATCAGTTCACTCACTGTATTAATTAATCTTAAACTTGAAAGATCATGAATTTTCACATATTCTTAACTATGTTCATAATCGAATGGCAGTAAGTACGGTATAAGATTGAGTAATTATATGTTTTTTTACTGTTTCCTAATATCTTAATAGGAAGGATATAAAGGAATAAATTCAAATAATGCAGTAGTTATACCATTCACCAATGGACCATAAATAAATAAGTGTGATCAGTAATTCATCCAATATCTGTCATACAATCATAAATATCTCCTTCATGATAATTGAATACATATTTAAAACTAACTGTTGAACTTAATAAATAATTTTCTGTAGTATGAAGTAAAGTATAAAGAGTAAATCCATTAACAATTTGAAGTGGACAATAAGGACATTGCTTTTTAATTTTATCATACCACCAAAGATCTTGAGTTAAAACCAAAAGAACATCAGATCCCATATGACGAAATATAAAAATGTGTTTAACAATAGGACAATCTTTTATAGCATCATCAATAATTATCAAGGATATGATCTTTAAATTCATCCAAAGAAAATCTAACAAATGCCACCAAATGAATGGCACTTATTCAAGCATAAGTCAAAAATGAAACAACTACTTTGGATATCATTAACATATAAATAGTTATGGTATTAATTTTTTTTATGGTATAAGATTTTAAATAATTTTATGACCTTCAGGTTTATCAGTTTCATAAATAACTTATATGTTATAATATACAATATAAATATATAAAATATAATAATATAATAAAAAGAATATTTAATAAAACAATATAAATAATATAAAGTGTATATATTAATATTGAACTACATTCTATAGTTTCCATTGTTTAGTGAAATATATAATTAAATTGATTGCAATAACTTTTATTATCATTTCATCAAAAAATTTATATTTTCATTAACTAAATAATATAGTTTTTTTATAATATATTAACATGAAAACAAATATTTGAAATAATATTAAACACCTATATTACATTTTCTCTATTTCATCAAAATATATTTCAATATCCTTATTAATCTAATCATTATCAGAACTTTGATTACTTGTTTTTGAATTTTTGCAAAAGAATCTGATAAATCTAATATTCACTTTCAAATATAGAATCAAATGACCAAAATCAATTTAATGAATATTATAACTAAATAAATAATTAACTATTTTCATTTTTCACCTAAATTTTCATAAAGATGAATTTTTATCACAATTTG
Organism: Diversispora eburnea; assembly: GCA_910592015.1. NCBI lineage: Eukaryota > Fungi > Glomeromycota > Glomeromycetes > Diversisporales > Diversisporaceae > Diversispora > Diversispora eburnea. Next base: position 1,809 of record CAJVPK010000771.1, on the reverse strand, counting down.
AAGGTGAATTTTTATTACTTTATTCAAAGATATACTTTCTTTATCTTTGTTTATCACTGTTTTTAATTTAGTCTGGTCAGTGAATTAGCCTACTAAAATAAATTATTTTTTCAAAAACATACAGATCCCAGCAATTACATAATTTGGTTGACCAATGAATTTTCAATTTTATGATCACATTATTAAGTCATGTAAATTGCATGTTAGTTTTTAACCAATAAAATTAAGTTACACCTTAAAATATGGACAAAGTACTGTGGTGGTCTGCCCAGAACAAGGAGTAAAGTTACATCAATCAGTTCCACTAAATTGAACTCTCGTCATACCCCTTTTCATACTAACTCAACATACTCTTGTACACAATATTTTGTAATGTCCACTATCTGCCAGTAGGATTAAGCAGTCACTTGTCTACTTGCAACGAATAGATATATAAAATAAACTTTAACTCAGTACATACAGGTGCAATTTGAAGGTACATAAGTAAGTGAAGTAAAAGTATCTTTTTACAGCTCACTACACAAACTTTTGAATCTTAGTTTCAGACTTTATACAGTAACTTTATTCAAGAAATTACAAAATTAGTAATAGAGGTATTATGGGCTGTTAACCATTTCTCACCAATATTACCAATGTCACAAAATAAAATATTTTTAAGATATACAGTATCAAATTATTACAGAGTATGCTGAAATTATTAAACTTATTGTAAAGATGTAATAACAAAAATATATCACTGCTTTGGTGTATCTTAACCTTGCTGCTAAATTGTTACAATATGTTTCTATCTTTATTTTTAAATTTTATTATGAAAATATGTACCAAAAGATTATTATTATATTATTACAAATTATGTGAAAGATTTTTGTAATTATTTGAAATATAAAAAGAAATCAAAAATTATAAAAATCACAAGTCAATCATTTTTCACATCCTAAATTACCAGTTATTTTATACATTTTCAAACTTGTTTCCCTTCATCTCTTTGTTGTCACATCAAAACACATTTTTTCTATTTTTAAAGATGACACACAATATACATGCCACCCAAATTCAAAATCCAAATGCCAAAATCCCAAATGCTGAAATCCCAAATCCCAAATCCCAAATACTAGTAATTTGGGATTTGGGCAACACGTATAACACACAAGGATGAAAGATAATATATAAGGATGAAATACTTCACATAAAGATAAATAATCTGTCATCTAGATAATAATACACTCTATACTTGTACGCAAAATTATTTTGGAATCATGAAATTACAATTTTGGAAAAAAAAGTCAAAATTGTTTTTCATAGAAGATGAAATTATTTTACTTAAAAATCTGAAATTTTTTGACCACCCAGATTTATTCTTTAATTGAATATACACATAACTGGATTTTTTTTTACTTCCATATATAGAATAGATTCTGCATAATTTTTAAAAAGTTGAAATCCTTCAAAAATCCAAAATCAATTTTGGAAACATGTTGTTATCTATGTAAACCTTCTACCATTTACAAAGATAATGGAATAAAATAATACTATAACTAATAAATAAAACTAAGTATAACTATAAGAATTACTAATCTCAAATAAAATAATCATAGTATAAGAGTTTATATGTAGAAGGAATTAAGTATAATCAATTATGAAAGAGGCTTATTTACTATTAACAGTGGTATAAAGACTTGTTAATAGGAGCAAACAGTTTATCAATTATTAAAGAATACAACAAATAAGAAACTCAATTATGAAAGAGGCTTATTTACTATTAACAGTGGTATAAAGACTTGTTAATAGGAGCAAACAGTTTATCAATTA
>CAJVPK010000770.1:0-22127 GCA_910592015.1 Diversispora eburnea | reverse complement strand
TTTTTAGGTTTTGGAAGATTTGAAAAATTGAGAAGTCGACTGGTATAAATTGCTTGCGGATGTGTTTTATAATTCATTGGAGTTGTAGTTGTATCAATTGTTGTTTGATTTTTGGAAAACTCTTCAGTTTCTTTAATTTGAATTCTAATTTCACTATTATCATTTATATAATCAATACAGTATTTATCCAACTCTTTATCTAATTCTTCAAAAGTGGGTCGATATGTAATTCGGGCATCCCAGCATAATCATTTGTGTAATTAATTTTGGTCGAAATCCATTACAGATTTTAAAAGCCAAATCTTTATCATGAGACACATCGTGATACGGGGAATTCCAGTGATGATTTCATAAGCAACAAATGCAAATGAATAAACATCAGCGGCCTTAATACTTCAGGAGCTATATAGGGTAATCCTCCAGAAATGGTATTCTTTTTATGTTTGCTGTAATTAATTTACTCAATCCAAAATCTGATATATGTATATATATAAGAATAGTTACTTGTTGAAGATTTTAAAATATTTCCGGGATGAAAATCGCGATGAACTATATCTAATTTATGAATTTTTGAAAATTTTCAGCTAAATCTTTTAAATGGTCTAATTTATTTTCCCAATTGATGTCATTAAAATTATTATTTAAATAATTTCTAAGACTTCCACCTTCATAATAATATAAAACCATTATATGTTCATGAGTTTTTGAATCTTTTGTAATTCCATAAAAAAGGGCTGATGAATAGTCACCAATTGTTCTCAAGAAAATTGTCAATATAAATAACATTTTTTTAAAATTATAATTAATATATCATATATTTTCAAATATTACTTTACTTCATTTAAAAAATCCTCATTTATATCTACAATACCATCAAGCTTTTTTAAGGCCACTTCAAATTGAATTCCTCTTTTCCATTGTTGATTTTTAATATCCCAACCTTGAATATTTCCATCAACCTACCTAGCATAATAAATAGTACCATAACCACCTTTTGCTATTTGTTTAATGTCTTTAAATCTATCATAAGGTATCCATTCGATTATATTATGCCAATCAGCATTTAGTTGAGGATCTTGAATAAGTTTATTTACTGTATCATTTCCACTTGTCCATTTATCAAAATCATTTTTAAAATGTTTTGAGATGCACGGTTTGCACCACTCATCATTACGATTATATTTTCCATTGCATTCTAGGCATATTTTAGACATTTTCTGTTGCTTATAGTACTTAAGATGGGAGTTTATTTTTTTTAATTAAAAAAAAGTAGTATTCATGCGTACAATTCCTTAATTATATTGTCAATCGGAGTTGTTATCCAACATGACCGAAATTTAGCAACTTTAAGAATTTTCTTGTTAAACATCACATTAAAAAAATTGTTTCGTCATGTGTCATCTTGTGTCACAATGTCATGAAAGACATTTTTTGATCAATTTTGTGGGTAAGCGTTGCATTTAACCTTGTATATGCTGAATTAGTGATGATTATGTTAATTGAAGTATTTTAGAGTATTTTAGGGTATTTTAGGGTATAATTATATCAATATTTCTAAAATGTATATATTTAATAGAGGTGAAACTGGTAAACAACAATTCAATTGACGTAATGAATCATAAATGAATTCATCAAAAGAAGCTAATAATAAATATTATATTAAAATATTTATCAATACAGTAACCAATTTCCAAGAAAAAAAATAAATATCTATAAAATAATTACTTACTACTTGTGAAAGAACAAAATCTGGAAATTGTTTTTTATCACAACTTCTTTCCATAATATCTAAAGCTATAAATCCATCTAATGTAAGTGCAGGAAGGATTGTATACTGCTTTCCACAAACAAAAACTATATTTTTTTTGCACATGTACAAGTAGGAGAGTATCCATAAAGACATGAAAGTGTACATTCATCTTTAGCACTTTTGTCAAGAAAAATCAATTGTTCAGATATATAATTATTTCTAATAGTTGCTATAAAATTACTATGAACTATTTCATTTCTTTCATGAGCAACCTTTTGTAACTTAAAAAAAAAAATATTGTTAAAGAAACATTATAATGTTTACAATATAAAAATAGAAATCTAATAATAATCAAACCTTTTTATGAGTTATATCACAGTATTGTAAAGAATGCCATAGTGCTGATACAGATATAAGCTTTACAGTTTGATTTTCCATTTCTACTAAAAGTTCATCTAAATACCAGTCAACCTTTTCTTTTACAAGTTGTTGAAGTATTTGAAGTTCTTTTCTTGTTAATTTCTTTTTAGTCCAGGTGCTCCTTTGAAAGGATTTATTACACAACCCCATTTTGCAAATGTTTTGAGAATATAATTTACAGTAGATTTACTAATTGATAAAGTTTTGTTCATTATAATTTTCACTATCTAAATAAACTACTCGCCAACGAAAGTCTTCACTGTATTCTCTTGACAACTATTAAATCAAAACTGATTGGAGAATATTTGTAATCTTGTAATCTTTCAAAATCGCGGATAGTAAACTCTGAAATCAAAGGCAAGAAACCTACTATTATATATTTCAAAACTCAATAAAAATAAACGTCGATATGTAAACACATAAAAACACTTTTTTTATTGATTTAAAATATTTTTATTGTGAACGATCGTCCAGTATTCGCAGTATCCGCAATAATTTTTTTTGTAACACAAACATCTGATCGGACCATTTCGATAAATATAAATATTTTTTAACAAAAATAAGAATTACTCAAAAAAAAAAAAAATTTCTTATTTCTTTACCTTTTTCGATCTACCTAATCTTTAAACGAATTTCACATTTCAACTCATCAGTGGAAGCTAGACTAATAGACAATGGAATTAATAAGAACAATTGAATAATTACAGAAGATATAATGATTGCATTTTTTAAGCATTACATTATTATTTAAAATTGCTTGGAGTTTAATTTTTCGATTATTCTACTGTGGTGCAAATGAAGCGAATTCTCTTACAGCAATTTAAAGATATCGAAACATTGAAAGATGGTAATATACAAATTTAATTCTTAGCCGAGTAAAATACTAATTATGCGGTTTATAATTATGCAGAAAGGAGTCAAACAAATTGTGGTCCTAATTTTGGAGGCAGTTTTTGTATTGGAGATAATGCAAGATTTTATTATGATTATATAATTTATTTTATACAAATCTAAATCGAACGAAAATGATCTTCAAATGACACAGCAGTAAAAATTGTCCCACTTAAATAATTTTGTACAGCTTAAAATTGTTTTTTTTTTAATAAAAATGGCATTGAAATTTTTTGATAAATTATCACAAAATTTTACTGAACTCCTTCTTAATGATAAAGATGACTATAACATAATCATTGAAGTTAAAAATGAGAAAACTTTTACTGCTCACTCTAACATATTGAAATATCGATCACCCTGTTTTCGTAAAGAATTAGAAAACATTATTCCGAACGAGAACAATATCAAAACAATTATCAAACCAAATATTTCTAATGAAATTTTTGATATTATTCTCAAGTAAGTTTACAAGTTACATTATAACTATTTTATATATGTATAAAATATAAAAAATTATTAATCATTATTATTATCTAAATTATGTATATATAGATATATTTATGGTGGTATCGTTAACTTAGAGAATGTTGAAGATAGATTTATTTTTGACTTAATGTTAGCATCTAACGAATTTGAACTCGAGGAATTATCCAAAAAATTAGAAACTCATCTTATCGAAACCAAAGCTTCTTGGTTAAGAACACATTTTTCTTTAGTATACCATAACATTTTTAACAAACAAAACTTTAAAGATTTAGAAAATTTTTGCAATGACATTGTAGTAAAGTTTCCAAATCTTATTTTCGATAGTTCAGATTTTACATCTCTTCCAGAATCTGCTTTGATATCTCTTCTCAAAAGAGATGATTTACAAATAGAAGAAACTAAAATCTGGGAATATACTATCAAGTGGGGAATTGCTCAAAATTCTACTCTACCTATAAACCTCGAAGAATGGACCCAGGAAAATTTTTTAACTTTGAAAACTACTCTACAACAATGCTTACTATATATTAGATATTTTCATATTCCGGGTAATGATATTTTGGATAAAGTAGAACCTTACAAGAAAATTCTTGACAAACAAGTTTGGAAAGATTTAAAACAATATTTTATATCTCCCGACCGACCAACAAAATCAATTATTTTACCTGCAAGATCTTTTCTAGTTCCAGAATTGCCTGCTCGTACAAAGGAACCTTTTTCAGCTATAATTTCTGATGAACATGCAGCCGAAATTTCTTCATGGATTGATCGTAAAACTACTAATTATTCTTCAACAAATTATCCTTATGAATTTAAGTTAATTTTTCAAGCGAGCAGAGATGGATTTGATGTTCAAACTATTTGGAACATGTGCCATGGTCACGCTGGTACAGTGATAATTATAAAAGTTGCAAATACAGATGAAATTTTAGGTGGTTACAATCCTTTAATGTGGGATAATAAAACTGCTGGTACTTATATGAGCACAAATGATAGTTTTATTTTCTCATTGAAAAATGGTAATATACAAAATTCAATTCTTAGCCGAGTAAAAATCCACACATCTGCAATTCATTGTTATGGAAAACGGGAGCAAATAAATTATGGTCCTAATTTTGGAGGTTATTTTTGTATTACAAATAATGCAGAATGTTTATATATGGATAATGGTACTCATGAAAAAGATATTAGAGCAGGACTGAAAAATTTTGATATTGCTGATTATGAAGTTTTCAAAGTTAAAAAGAAAACTGCTTAGGAATTTAGTTTTTAATGTTATTTATATTTTAGTCATATATAAATTAAAATTGGATAAATATAATGAAAATATAATTGGTACTTAACAAATATATATTTTTCTTTATCAGATTTATTCAAATTGTGCAAATCGTTAAATTGTAATTCATTTTTTTAATAAATAATAAGTCTTCGTGAAAGATCAATTCATTATAATTATATATTACATTTTAGTACAGAGGTCAAACATATTTCTAGAAAATCACGCGAAATATTAAAATGAAATATAATTTCTTTATCTTCTTTATTTTCTTTATTTACAAGATGATTTTAAATAAATTAAAAAGTTACAAAAATAAAAATAAAAATTTCATAAATATTAAATGAAATATAATTTCTTTATTTACAAGATGATTAAATAAATTAAAGTCACATGGATAAAATTCATAAAAGTTCATAAATATTAATACGAACTTCATTATATGACAAAATTTGAACATAATTCGATAATTCTTTCATAACTTCAGGTTGATCATTATTATTATTATTATGATTATGATTATGATTATGATTATTTATACTTATCCCATCGTGACTAATACAAAGACGTTTTAATGTTCCTTTTTCTTTTGCGAATTTTAAAATGATTAAAAAATATTCATCCGCTTTTTGATATTTATCCAAATATTGATTTAATATTAAAGTTTTTAAAGGTGCTTGACAATGAGATAATAATGCATCTAATTGTTCAATGGTTAATATAAAATTAATTTCTAAATAATGTAAAAAAGATGTATGAATATTGCCTAAATCCAATGTTCTAGGATTATGAATTCCAAATTTCATAATTGTAAGATATTGAAGTTCTTTTAATTCAAATATCATATTTTTAATAAAAGGTAAACTAAAATTATTTACACAAATGTCAAGGTGAATTAAACCTGGACATAAATTTGCTAAAATTTCAATAATATTTTTTGTCGCACTACTTAAATGTAATTGTTTAATACTTTGATTATTTTTTGTTGATTTTAAGATTGAAATTGTTACTTCGGATCCAAAGTCACTATCCAAATATAATACTTTTAAAGGAAATTTTGCATCTTCCAATGGTTGCCAATTTGAATAAGTTAAACAACAACATTGTATTATAAGTAAATTTTCTAATTTTTTACATTCAGCTAATCCCGTAAGTGGTAAATCATGAAAATGAACATTATGAAGTTCTAATAATGTTAATGATAAAGCTCGACTACTTAAATTATTAATTGCTTTTTCTATAATTTGTCTTCCTCCACTTTTTTCACGTAATTTAAAATTCGTTAAATGATTTAATCTTTCAATTAAAGATACTAAAGCATCCGCCATAATTTTATCCATAAAATTTACATCAATGTCTAAACATGTGATATTAGGAGCAATACGAGGAATTGCATCTAAAAATTCCAATATATTCTTAAGTTTTGAACGATTAAATGAACCCACGAAAAATTTGATTTTTTGTAAATTCGTTAAACCCGAATTATATTCGTTAGGTAATAAAATTTCCGGAAGAATTTGTCCATTAAAAGGTAAAATTAAATTTTTAAGTGTTTGTTCACCTCCCATAAACATATTACAAAGGGATTTCATAATAGTCATAACTACGTTAATTAAAATTTGATCTTCCGCATTAAGTGTATTTCTAATAACATTAACTACATATTCTTCTAATAATTTGTAATCAAGAACTTTAAGAAATTTAACGTAATTAAATAAAGGTGGTGAAGAGAAATTTGATAAATCTAAACCAAATTGTTCTAATAATAATTTATCATTTTTTTGTAAACAAGAAATATAAATTTTGATCAATGAACCAATTTTGATATTATTATTTTCAATATTTTTAGTCAAGTTTAAATTATGAAAAGGAGAAGACCATATAAAAGGTATAGTTAATCTACACCAATATCTATTTGTTAAAAGACAACTAAATAGTTGATTGACATTTAGGTGAGAAAGAATTTGATCTAAAATTTCTTGGGGAAAAATTTTTTCAATTTTTTGCATTGCTTCAATTGAACTAATCTGATAATGTGATAAAGAAAAAAAATGAGTTGGATTCTTTATTTTTTTTTATATTTTTTTTTTTATTCATTAATTTTTTGCATTGTTTCTTCTGTTGAACTGATAAAAGATTTTTGATAACGAAAAAAAATGAATTTGGTTTATTAATTAATTTCACCACGTGAAAAATAAATAACGTGAAAGATATATACGTAAAAAGATAGGATAATAGATAATAAATGATAAGCTGATAAAAAATATCTATTCCTTTATACCCTTTTAGATGCTTCACGAATTTAATCCAAAAAAAGAAAAACCCTTTTTTTTAAAAAAAAAAGTCCTTTCAAAACAATGTACGTATGAAATCATATAAAATTATGGCAATTTTTAATTTTTTACATTTAATCTAATCACAGTATATAGTAATACCATAAAATTCTACTCTCACTTTCATTTCATTAAATAAAAAATATTGTTATCCTGTAATAAAGCTAAATTTTGAAAAAAAAATGGAAAATAATGGAGCAGAAATCAATGGATATCACTCAGATTCAGATATGTCAATTAGCGATCCTGATTCAGATGGTGGTGGTGGTGGTGATGGTGGTGGTGGTGATGTCAGAGGAATTACTTCGATAAAAGAAAAAGTTAATGGATATCTTAATGACACTTATCATATTACTACCACTACTACTACTAATACCACTACTACCAATACTATTACTACTAATAATAATATGAATGACATAACAGCTGGTCCTTCCAATAGTCATAATAATCATAATCATAATAATAAAAATAATAATAATCATAAAAATAAAAATAATGATAGTAATATTAATAAGAAGAATAATAATATTGGGAAAGTTCCAGGATTTGAAGATGATTATTTATCTGATTCATCTATAGAAAAAGATTTTCGAACACCTTCACCTGCTCCGACTTATGTAGGTAAAGGTAAACAGAGAGCTGATCCTGTTGACGAAGCTTTATATGATCGTCAACACTCAATGATTAATAATGATCAATCTAATAATCAACTTAATCAAGAGATAATTAATAATCAAGATATCCAACCATTAAATCGAAATGAACAAAGTGATCAAAAAGATTCAAAAGATCCAAAAGATCCAATAGTTCAAAATGATACAAACGATCCGAATGATCCAAATGATCAAATGGTTGAAGATATGGATTGTTCAGAAGATCTGTGCTTCAGTAATACTACTAACGAGATTATAATCAATAATAATAATAATAATAATAATAATAATAATGCAAAAGAGATCATAGTCAATAATAATAATAATACAAAAGAAATTATGGTCATTAATAATAATAATAATAATAATAATAATAATAAAGAGATTATAGTAAATAATAATAATGCAAAAGAGTTTATAGTCAATAATATTATTATTAATAATAATGTCAATGAGAAGATTACAGTAAACGATATAATGGTACACGATAATATTACGATACATGATACAATGACACCCAATATTAAGACTACACACGAAATCATTACACACGACGAAATTATGAAACAAGATAACAAAGATAACATTATGGTACATGATATTATGGTACCATGTCCATTATCTAGTATTCAATTATATCTCATTAAAAGTATTCTTACAGATGTTGAGTTATCATATTATTTAGGACAAGTATCAATGAAAGAGAAACCTGATATTAAATTATCTCCTTTAATTATGTCAATTAATAATTGTCTTCAAATAATAAATAATGAATTTTTACAAAAAAATAATGAGGATCCTTTAACCAAGTTTAGTTCTTCAGCAGCAAATTGTTGTATTGGTAAATTAAGAATGTTGGAAATTTTATTAAAAAGGCTTAAACGATTTCCTATTAAAATTGGAATTGCGGTTTCAACTGATAAATCCATGGTATGAAATTCTGATCTGCTTTTTTTATATATATATATATATATTTTTATATTTTTTAAAAAAATCTAAAAAATCTAACTATTATTTATTTAGTTTTTTAAATTTTTTTAAATAAATAAATATATATATCTATATCTCTCTATTTTTAATAGAATACTATAGTTTCTTTTATGACTCATATCAGGCAACGATATGGAATTATTGATGAAAACTCATTTAAAGATAACTTAAGGCACAAATCTTCATTCTGTTGGGTATTTCCTATAAATTGTGATCCTATTTTGATGGTAATTAAATTAGTTAATTTAATTTATTTATTTAATTTAATTTTTTTTTTATTTTTAATTTTTAATTAATTAATTAATTAATTATAATTTTCAACAGCCTAAATTAGATGTTGTCATTGTTTATGATTCTTCATTTGAATCAAATAAGAAATTTTATTATCCAGTACATAATCCGAAAGTTACAATTCTTCGTTTAACTTCTGTAAATACTTTAGAGGAAATCTTAATTTATGGAACAATTAAGAAATATCATTATTTAAATACACTTGATTACGAAAGACTCTTAAAGATATTTTTTTATGGAATGAAATGCAAGAAAGGTGAAGTAACTATCGGAGTTCATTGGAAGAATAATGATTTTAAAGAGACTTGTGATAAAATTATCGATTGCGCAGAATCTCAATTTAACAGTAATAATAATAATAATCAACATCAGAAGAAGAATTGGAATAATTTAACATTTGATATGGAAAATAAAGTTGAAGAATGGTTCAAAGAGATTGGATACCATGAAGACATGTTAACTGATGATGTATCAGAAATTTATAAAAATTTCAATATGAAAATTAATGATATTAATTTGGAGAATTTATCTCAATTAAAAGCCTTAAACTTTAGATTATCAGACGTTGATAACGATCAAAATATCTTGACTTCCGAAATTCAACAGAAATTAAAACGTCAACCAGTAAGAGTTATTCATTTATTTGAAAATTTTCATAATCATTTAAATAGCTAACTTATTATTATTATTTTTTTTATTATTATTTTATAGGAATTTGTTGATCCTGCTGATTCAAAAAGATTAAAACTTGGCAATAGATCTGCGAATAATGAAGAATTGGCAGTAAGAAAACTATTTAAAGAATTTTTCTTTTTTTTTAAAAAAAAAAAAAAATTTTAATATTTTATAAATGTGTTCAAAATGTGTCATGATTATTTTTAATTAATTTTCTAATTCTATTTTTTTTTAATTAAATTTTTTGATTAAATTTATTTATTATTACTATTATTATTGTTATTATTATTTTTTTTTGGAATACATAGAAAACTAGGATGTCAGAATTACAAATATCATTTGAAATATTACAAAGACAACGAGATTCAATCAATAAAGATTTATTAAACGTTCAATCTGAACGTGATAATTTGAAACAAGAAGTAGCAATATTACAAGAAGAATGCACTCGATTAAAAGAGAAATTAGTCAAATATGAAAATAATCAAGAATTATTTCGGTTAAAAGATGAAAATTCGAAATTAAAAAAGAGTACCGTAAATTTAAAAGAAACTACTCTAAAATTGAAACGATTTGAAAAAGAAATAAAGACATTAAAATCGGATAATAATCTTTTGGGAGATTTAAATGCTCAACAATCAGAAGATATCGTAATGTTAAATAATTGTTCAGATGTATTAAATAATAAATTAAGTCAAATGCAAGAAAAACTTAGGATTAAGGATGAACAAATAGATATGATGATAAAAGAGAAAACATGTTTAACACATCTTAGCGTACAACAAACACAAGAAATTGGACGATTGAAATCAGCCAATGAGATTCAAGCTCAAGAAATTAATGCATTAGGGAAACAATTGGAAGAATTTACATTTAGGGAATTTCAATTCACACGACGGGAAGAATTATTTAAAGAAAGGGAAAGAGAAATATTTTATCATCGAGAACAAAGAGATATGGAATATGAAAGAAATAGAACGTTAAGTGAAGAAGTTTCTAGATTAAATCGACAATTATTAATACAACATCAACACAATAACCCTAATAATAATAATAATAATAATAATAATAATAATAATAAAAATAACAATAACAATAATAATAATAATCAAAATGAGAATAATAATTATAATAATATGACATTAACTCAACTTCAGAGTAATTTAAATTTCCGGAGTACATTCGGAAACGGAACATCAGATATTATGGTGGGTTCATCATCGTTAACTAGAAATGGTGGCGTTGGTGGTGTCGGTGGAGGTAGTATGGTTCGATTTTCATCTGAAAATGAATTTCGATGTCATTTTCAGAATTGTAATTTTTCGTTCAGTACTCATACTCACACTCACACTCATCAAAGGAGGGATAATCATTATGATGATGGAGATGTGATTGTTCTTGATGATTAATTAACAATTGATTGATTGATTGATTGATTGAGCAATCATAATCAAAGTCATTCATTTTAACTTTTTTTTTTCTTTATCTCTAATAATAATCATAATAATAATAACAATAATATTTGAATCATCTTCATCTTCTTTTAAATAATCTTTCTGAATAATCTTTTTGAATAATCTTTCTCTAAATAATCTAATCTCTCTCTAATATCGCTAATAGCAATTGGTTCTTTATTTATTTATTTTTTTTTAACGAAAAGTGATATAAGAATTACAATTTTATATTATTATTATGATCGTAGAGTGAAATACTTTAGCGAAATATAATGGTATGAAATTTGATATAATTCTTTTTTTTCTTTATTTATAAAATATAGAAATATTAATGAGCCAATCGCTATTGATTCCTCTATGTTATATATGTACATATATATAAATGGGCATATATCAATAAGCAATAATTTTAATAATTTTGGCCTTGAATAATTAATCATTATTATTATAAGGACAAAATTATTATAATTTTATCATATCGATATTATTCTTTATCATCATTCATTCTTCTATTATTATTCTTTATCATTCCCTCGCATTTCCCATTAATCATTGATTTATTGGGACTTTTTATTACTTTTTTTTTTGTCAGATAATTTTTTTTTTACAGCAAATAAAAATTTTAAGGAAATTATGAACAAAATAAATAACTTACTTGATGGATGGTTGTTCATTTCCAGATTTATAATTTCAAATTTATAATTCAAATTTATAATTCCAAAATATAATCGTGATTATTCCAAATAATCCAAAATATAATTATATCCAAATAATTCTAAATAATTATAATATTATAATTCAACAAGGATTTAAGGTTTGTGAAAAAAAAATACTAAAAATGAATGGATTGTGTTGGTAAGTTTTTTTTTCACAATTTTTATTTGTTTAAATTTGGTTTTAAAAAATGTAAATTAATAATAATAATGATGTTGATAATTTGAAAACAGAAGTTTGGGTATGAATTGAGTTTTATTATTTATTTTATTATTATTTTTTATTTTATTTTATTTTTTAGTTATGAGCAAAGATTAACAAACGCACACGTCGTCCAAATGAATTCACATTTTTTTTTTATTTCTGTTTATTACATAATTTTTTTTATAAATATTCTAGGATTTCCTAATTATAAGCCTACCACTTTTAATAATACTCGTTAATCTCAAATCTGCATATAAAAGAGAGATGAGAGGTGAGAGTGATATATATAAAAATGAATGGTATAAATGTGTGAATTTATATATAGATTTAATTAAAGGTGTTCTTCTTCAGTCAGTGTATATAATCTATTTGTACATTTGTAAATGCATAAATAAAATAATAAAAAATAATTAAATAAAAAAAAATTAAATAAAATTACTTTTAATTGCTATCAATTAATACATATATACATCTGATTTTTTTTATTAAACAATAAACATTGAAAATTAAAATTTTCATATTCAAATAACATTCATTCATTTGTTATTCTCTAAATAGTGTCCAAAAAATATAATATAATTAATTAATTCTACATAAAATAAAGAATGCATTATAAATGCAATCTAAATTAAAAAAATATTCTATATCCTACATAGAAAAAATTGGATCAACCTGAAAAATGTACAATGAAAATGCAAATGATCAACAAATGCACAAGTATAAAAAATAAAGTATCAACATAAAAAAAAAAAAATCATCAAATAAGAGAAGAAAAAAAATCATTAATACTTTTGGCGATTTTGTACAAAGTCTGACGAAAGAAATAATAATTTAAAATAATTTAAAATATTTAAATCTTAGAAATTCTACAATTATGTTATTATGATTTGATGCTATCAATAGATGTCATCAAAAAAAAATAAATATTGTTAAAATTTCACCACGACGATGTTACTGCTGCTGCTAAAAATGTCATCCCAAAAATAAATATTAAAATATTATCAAAACATCATGAAGAAGTTGTAATCAAAAAATAAAAACGTTCTTAAATATGTTTAAATATGTTAAAATATTACAATATTATAAATTTCATCACAGCGTTGCTGTTGTTGTTGAAAATGAAATTTCATCAATTTCATCCAAAATCGTTCAAAAATAAAAAGTAATTATTAAAGATAAAAAGTGTTCTTAAATATTTAAAATATTCTTCTATAAATCTTCATCAACAACTTTGATGAGGATAAAATAGAATGGCTACGGTATGAAATCAATTTCAATCCGCTCCACCTCTACTACTACCTATGATTTTAACACATTCTATATACTCCTTCGCTGCTTTTTCGGCTTGAGACTCGATGTTACACCACACCAAATCAAGGATATTCAAGGGATTTTTTTCCTTAGAATAACTTGTGATCACTTCTAAATGCTCATCGCCGATCGACTTGAATCCCATGCGCGTAAGATTAGCGGTACATGTTTCCATTAAGAACTGTCTTAATGTTTCCGCAGTAAACTTCCAACTCGCAAATATTTTTAATTGATATAGGGTTTGTGGAATAATTATACCCATCACTGGTAAGAAATGATCCACATCATATGTAGAATCTTTTGGTTCAACATCTGACTCGTTTAAGATCAAACTTTCTAACCTTTTACAATTTCGTAATAAAGAATATAATTCGGGAATTTCTTTACGTTGTATGGGTGCCTCAAAGTAACGAACATTTGGGCAGTGTTCAGCAACGGCATTAATAACTTGAGGTAATTGTTGATTATTATTATTATTTCTACGCGTTCGAATACTCCAATCCAACTTAAGTTCTTGAAGGTTTACCCCATTCATTGTGAGCATTGAAATAAGAACTTGTGGCGGAGGTTTCGAATGATTAATTATTACTCTTCGAAGATTTGGGAAAGGTGTTGATAATAATACCATTAAGTCACCTTCACGGAATGTCATCCAATCTTCGAATCTTATACTCTCAAGATTTTTACATGCGGAAAGAACACTTAAATTTCCACCATTATCAACTAGATTCATATTGTTTATTAATGTTACCGATATCAAAGAGTCAGTAAACTCTTCACAAGTAAAGGCTTCGTCTACTAATGGCCATCTTTTACTTACAATTAAACGTTTTAACTTTTTTTGAACTTTAAATAATTTCATTATTTCTTCATCATTACCCCAAGAACATTCTATATTTAATTGTACGAGATTCGTACAAACTTCCGAGGCAAACATTAAGTTTTCAGGAATGCAATCATCACATTCCAAATAAATAAGTTTACTTAAGCGAGGACGAGTGAGTTCCTCCTCATGCTCTTCTAATTGTAGAAATTCACCATTACGATGAGATACGGCTGATATTCCAATACCTTGCAGATCCTGTGCTTGATCCAAAAACAGGTCAATTAACAATTTAAGAAGTATATCTGAAGGGTTTAATTGGATATCAGGCACTACACCACCTTCTGATAGGACGAAAGCACCGAATCTTTGGCCTTCACACCATTTACGAACGGCGTGAAAAAGTGAATAATAATCAAAACTTCTTAAATATTTGACATAATGAAACATGGGAGACTTAAGCGCATGAGGAGGGAAATTATGGGTTAATTCATTAACCCATTCCTTAGTTCCGGGGTCCAAACAACCTAAGTAAACAGGAATGAGTCGGTATTGTTCATTATTAAGTCGATCAGAGAAGGGATATCTCCACAAGAGAGGTGACGCGATACGGCACCAAGAACGATTGACTAAAACGCATGTGTGCAACGAGGAGTAATCAGTTTCAAGAAAATGAATTATTGGAGTTAGTAACTCCGGAAGCAAGAAGACGAGGGAAGGCTTTTCCATAACTTTACGTTTCGATTTCTTTTTTATTGTGAAGGATTTGCTATAAAATATATATATATATAAATATATATATATATAAAGGTTAAAAATGAGTTAAAAAAAAATGTTTAAAAAATGAAGGATAAAAATTTAAAAAAAAAAATAAATTAAATAAAGGTTAAAAAAAAAAAAAAGAAGTTAAAAAAAAAAATAAAAGTTAAAAATAAAAGGTAAGGGTTTTGTTTCCGAGTTTGGTAAATATATGAGGCGCTATTTTAAAAAGATTCATAGTAACTCAATAAAAAAACTGGTTATTTACCAGGTAATAAACTCGATAAGATCATCATACATCTTGAAACGTAATTTTAAATTATACAGGATTTAGGGATCGGGATAATTTTTTGATTTTAGGGAATGTAAAAAAAGTCCAAAAACACAAATTTCTGAAATACAAAAAATTGAAAATATCAAAAAATATTTCCAAGAAATTGGAAATTTTTTTTTTATAGCATTATATTCAACAGATGTTGTGTGCATATATTTATATAATTAATAATTATTTAAAGCCACATCAGGTGATTGGTATTTGCCTGTTGATGATTAAGCTTAAGGTAAATTCAATTCACGAAAAAGGAAAATATTTGAGCACTTAGAGTAAACTTTCAACAAGCTTAGAAAAACTCTAATTCCTGCCTGGAACGAGATAATCATTTATAAAAATGCAAATAAACGCACGCATTTGTAAAATGGAGATACACGTGAAGATAAGATCTGAATAAAATTTTAGATTTCATCCGCAGAATTTATTAAAGAACAATGTGATTTTTAATTAGTTCATTTGTGTAGTAGTATTTCAAATACATATAATGCGAGTGATTAAGTTTTCAAGTGTTAAATTTATTATAGTCATGAATGTCGTGTGTCACTTTGACAAATTTTTAATAAATCTACTAATAAATTGATTAGGAATTTTCTTCGTAAATGCGACATTATAATGAATTATGCATTTTTCACAGTTACATAATATGAAAAAATATGTAGAAAGTTTAAAAAATAGAGAATTTTCTGCATCAACCAATGAATAATTAAAATTAACTATTTGATAAAGAAAAATATTATCTGTTATAAGCACAAATCAATTATGATATTTTGAATTGATTAATTTGTGTATACAGTATATAACTTTTTTTCTTTAGAAAGAAACACTATTAAATATTAAATAATAATTTGATTATGTAAAAATAAACAGAAACAATTTCAAAAAGAACTAGATATAAATAAAATTAAAGAATAATTCCTAAGGAGTTTTCATTTTGACTTGGAAAACTTCATAATTAACAATGTCAAATTGACCCGTTTCTCCTTTAATATCTTTTCATATGTACCATCATTATTTAAATGTGTATATTTACATTATTTCCAATATAAAACCGGCCTCCAAAATTAGGACCATAACTTGTTTGCTTCCCTTTTCTAGAATAAAAAACTGCAAATGTAGGCCAAGAATTGAATTTCGTATATTACCATTTTTCAATGAGAAAATAAAACTATCATTTGTGCTCATATAAGTATCAGTTGTATTGGTATTATCCCACATTAAAGGATTGTATCCACCTAAAATTTCATCAACTTTTATAATTATCACTGTACCAGCGTGACCATGACACGCGTTCCAAATAGTTTGAGTATCAAATCTATCTCTGATTGCTCGTAAAATTAACTGAAATTCATAAGGATAATTTGTTGAAGAATAATTAGTAGTTTTACGATCAATCCATGAGGAAAAAAATTTCAGCTGCATGCTCATCAGAAATTATAGTTGAAAAAGGTTCCTTGTACGAGCAGGCAATTTGGGTACTAAAATAGATCTTGCAGGTAAAATAACTGATTTAATTGGTTGGTGTTATACTGAACCAAATCTTTCCAGAGTTGTTTATTCTTGTAAGGTTGTATTTTACCTAAAATATCCTTGCCAGAAATGTGAAAATATCTAATATATGATAAACATTGTTGTAAAGTAGTTTTCAAAGTTAAAAAATTCTCTTTATTCCATTCTTCAAGGTTTGTGGGCAAAGTGGAATTCTGAGCCATTCCCCACTTGATAGTATATTCCGAGATTTTAGCTTCTTCTATTTGTAAACCATCTCTTTTAGAATAGATACCCAAGCAGATTCTGGAAGAGATGTAAAATCTGAATTATCAAAAATAAGATTAAGATACTTTACTACAATGTCATTACAAAAATCTTCTAAAGTTTTGTTTGTTGAAAATAGTATGGTATATTAAAGAAAAAATGTGTTCTTAACCAAGAAGCTTTGATTTCAATAAGATGAGTTTCTAGTTTTTTTGGATAATTCCTCAAGTTCAAATTCATTAGCTGCTAACATTAAGTCAAAAATAATTCTAGTTTCAACATTCTCTAAGTTAATGATACCACCATAAATATATCTATATACAAATAAATTAAATAATAATTAATAATTTTTATATTTTGTATATAAAATAGTTATAATGTAACTTGCTGTGCTGCGTTATCATTGAAGATTATTTTCTTTTAGATTTGTATAAAATAAAAAATTTTCTGAATTGATTATAACTAAATATTAAGTACAGCACGTTTGAAATTTATATATATTTTAAAGCATCTTCAAAGAACTATAAAGTTCAATTTAAGAATTTGACAAGAATTTGCACAACTGTGAGAAGCATTAGATAGAAAAATGAAACAACTAAAAAAAAAGAAATTGTTTCACGACATCATGACCATTTGACAGATGAAAAACTAAAAAAATATTTCAACATGAAAAGGTTTCGATCAATACTTCACAAGAATTATTATATAGAATTCTTATATGGTATTGTATTTTATTTCAACCTCATGATGGAAAATACTTTAAAATTCCAATCAAACAGTTTACTTTTACATCTAATGGAGGCATTAATTTTGTAAAAAATTATTAAAAAAAATGATCAAGGAGGTGTTGGTGGAAATTCTGATGCTTTAATTATTCCAGTACCACCTGATATGGAGTTATCAAGGGTCTGTACATGATTTCAAATTTTATTTTTCTAGAAGACCATTGAATTCAAGTTGTGACTCTTTTTATTTACATATTAATAAAGAAGCAAAAGGTAAAAATTACATGTAATTTTATTTTTCCATTTTATAGTTTTTTTATTATATATATTTTTTATTTTTGCTAGATCTTGCACAAAATTTATGGTTTTATAATATTTAATTAGGTGAAAATACATCCAGAAATCTTATAAAAGATATTTGTACTACTGTTGGTAAATTATTCTGAACAGTCAACACCAATTTCAAAAAGGAGTATCAACATGAACATAAAATAAATTATCATATTATATTTATGCATGACTATCAGATCAACAAAAAAAAGATGCATTATCATTATTGACAAATTGGTAACTTTAATTAATTTAAGATAAAGTTTTTTTTTATTTATTTAAAGAAATTTTGTCTAATATTTTATTTCTTAGAAACCTTTGAATAATAACAAGTCTTCATGAGTCTTTAAATAATTCTCAAGAACAAATAACAGTTATCAAAAATTTGAAACAAATTTCAAGTAAATATATAATTTTCACAACACCAAGATCTTCTATCTTTGCACCATTTCATCCACCTTTAATAGATTCATTGAAGCAAATATCCCATTGAATTTAGTATCCTTGTATTTGAAACTATCAAAATCATCAGAAATATTGAAAAATTCTGATCAAGTTTGTAACATTTCAGAAGTAAATAATCAAGAACAGAGCTTAAATAATAATAGTAATGTTTGTGACATTTCAAAAACAAATAATCAAGAGCAGAGCTTAAATAATAATAGTAATATTCTATTACAATATTAATATTAAGTGTATAACAATTATAGAAAAATGAAAAAACATTAATTTATATACTGTAATTAAAATTTAAGTAGTAACAATAGAAATAAATAAATAAAAATTATTGACTTGTACATAAAGTTTATCTGGTCAAAATTATTTAAGTATATTAGATAATCAAATTATTTGATAATGCCGATTATGATAGGATATTGAATAATATTTATTTTTATTATAATCTATATAAATTAGAATACACAATTTTAATATTTTTATCTAAGTACACAATTTCAACTGATTCAAAAAACCAATTTGAAACCAATTTACTATATACCTTTGACAGTGTGAGTAGGGTAACTATGAATGTTCTGTAGGGTTTTCAAGTGGAGCATAATGTTCTAGTATCAATCCAGTTTATATATTACTATAGGTACTACCCAAATTCAAAATGCTAAATTCCAAATCCCAAATTCTAAATTCCAAATTCCAAATTATGCCAAATCCCAAATCCCAAATACTATGAAAACTGAATTTTGACAACTGAAATGCCAAAATAATTTGGAATTTGGGTGACATGTATATGTATCACTCCATTATGGAGTGGATTAAGATTTCTAGTTTTTTGTATCAATCCAGAGCAAAATATTTTATTATAACTTAGATTATTATATAATTTGTTCCGGATTACTCCAGATTGCACCAGGTTGCTTTAAATTATTTTAGTAATTTGATTAGTTAATCAATTAATAAAATAATAATCTATTAATTTTAATTTTTTTGTTTATGAATTTTATTATAAATAAAAAACAAAAAATTTATAAAAATTTATATGAGACACTTTTAGATAGTAAGCCTGAACTATCAAGTAAATTATTATTAAATATAAATATAGAAGAAAGTGTGATTTATTTGATTTTTAGTTAAGAAAATAATGAAAGTTTAATTACTATTCTTACAACTATAACTACTACAACTACTATAAGTATAGTTACTATAAATACAGTTGTTACAAATACAATTAATGAAAATAAATGTAATTTATCAAATACTTTACGTGAAACTTCTTGGGTTTGAGAATTTTTTTCAAAAAAATATAATGATAAACAAGAAATTATTACATATATTTGTATGATATGTAAAAATTATTATAATCATTTAATACTCCAGATATACTTGCAAGACATCTAACTACAAAACACAATAATAAAATTGAAAAAGTACAAAGTACTTTAGATAAATTTGCACCTAAACCATATGCAAAATCAGAAAAACTATATCAACAACTTACAAATACAATTGTAAATTTTATTGTTTGTTGTTAACTTCCTTTTACTATTGTAAATAATCTATATTTTGCTACAATATTAAATACTTTTGATAGATGTTATCAAGTGTCATGTAGGCAAACTATTAAATCAGAAATAATAAACAATTATGATAATATGAAAAAAAAATTTTACAAGAATTTTTACAAACAAAAAAATTATCAATTACATGTGATATTTGAAGTTCAATTATGATACAATCATATTTTGATATTACAGTTCATTTTATAGATCATAATTGGAAATTATAATATTTTTTACTTGATCTTTTATATTTTTCAGGATTATATTTAGCAATTCGAATTTAATAATTAATTTTACAAGTTTTAGATAATACAAAAATTATCAAAAATTATTGGGAATTACAATGGATAATGCACAATCTATGATTGCAGTAACTAGAAAACTTAAAGTAAAATTAGAAAATCAAAAATTTGTTCATCAATGTTGTGCTGCACATATTTTAAATATTGCAGTTCAATATAAATTATAATTATTAGATCCAATTATAAAAAAGGTTAGAGATTTTATGGTAAAGATTTGACAATCAACTATATATGTCTCCCAAATCCCAAATTATTTTAACATTTTGGTTACTAAAATTCAGTTTTTATAGTATTTGGGATTTGGGATTTGACATAATTTGGAATTTTGACAATTAGTAATTTGGAATTTGAGATTTGGGATTTAGCATTTTGAATTTGGGTGGCACCTATATAATTAACAAGATTTAGTGATTCAATAAAAACAATTTGTATACTTGAAAAAGTTCCAGAATTAAAATTAGATTTAGATGTGAAAACTCGATAGATAGTACTTATTTAATATTAAATCAATTTCATCAAATAAGAAATATTTTAGATATTCTTGTTACAAAAAATCGAGAATTAGAAATTTTTTATATATAAGATAATGAATGACAAAATATTGAAAATATAATTCAATTACTTAAATTAATATTTATAGTAACAGAAATATTATTATCATCAACTTATTTAACAATAAGTGACATACAATTAATTTTTATTGAATTACTTTGACATAAGAATCTTTTATTCAAAATCAAAATAATTTAGAAGATTGTACAATGGTCAATTCAATTAGTTTTAAATTAAAAGAATATTGAAAAAATGTAGAAGAATTAATAATAATTGGTACTTTATTAGATCCACGATCTAAAACAAAAATGTTTCAAAATTATAATAAACATGATGAAGCAATTTCATTATTACGAAATTTTATATCACTATATAAAATTAATAATCAATTAGAAAATACTAAAATTAATACAGAATCACAAAAAAATAAAAGATTATATTTTGAATTTCTTCTTACTGATTAAACTCCTGAAGAAAGACCTACAGATGATGAAATAACTTGATATATATCAACACCTATTGATATTAATACTAATCCATTAGAATGGTGACAACATTTTGAAGAAGATTTTCCTATTCTTTCACAAATAACCTTATGTTATTTAAGCATTCAAGATTTTAGTGTACCTTCAGAATAAGCTTTTTCTATAGTATCAAATACAATTATCAAGATTTGATATAATTTGAAACCTGAAATTGTACATGCAGTTATGTGTTTAAAAAGTTAGATTTAACAAGTTTGAGATAAAAAAGAGAGTAATAAATTTGAAAATTCTTTTTTTTAGAATGTTAATATTTTATAATATTATTTTTTTATTATTAAATATATTTAATATCTAATCTAATAATTTTGATCTTTTTTTTAATCATTTATTTCAAAACGGTAGTACATAAATCTATATTTAATAATAGATCTACGTGATCAAGGTTATAATATAATCAAAATAATAAACATTTATTTTTGTTTATTTTTTTGAATAATTATTTATGTTATTACCATGGGTTTTTTTCACTTTCATAATTTTTTATTATTTTATTTTATTTTATTCTTATTTGTATTTATTTTATTAGTATAGTTATTTAGTAT
>CAJVPK010000769.1:0-22140 GCA_910592015.1 Diversispora eburnea | reverse complement strand
AAATTAAAATTGTTCGAAATATCAAGTAAAATATTTTTATTTTGGTTCTTGTTCTTTTTGGCGAAAAGGAATCTCTTCTTTTTTTTTTTCTTTCCAGCCGCAGCTATTTTATAGTTTTTCTCTTTGTTTACCTTCATCCTCTGTCATCCAAAAAAACGTTTTCGTACCATGCTGAATAAGCAGTTATCCAAATAGTGACACATATCATCCTCTATCATCCCCCGTGACCCCGGCTATTTTAACGTGTTATCCACGTCTAATACTCCATGTAACCTAACCTATAATAATGGTTTAGCGAATCGATAAAAATGTTAAGGTTGTAAATAACTTTTTACGTGTTTAATCGCGAGAGAAAGATATATATGTTTATATATTGATATAAATTGTATTAAATAAATAACGGAAATTGCTTTACATCTATTTCATGACGTAATGCTATATGATATGATATGGTAAGGTTACATGCCAGAGTTATATCGTAAAGTTATAAAATTGTCACACACAGGAGTTGATATCCGTGTGATCAACCAACTTTTTTACTATAAAGTAGATACAATGGGTTGGGTTTTAGCTTCACATTTCTACCTGAGCAATATTTCTCTCCCAACTAAATGACTAGAACACGAAAGAAAGATAAAATAGACCGCGAATGTATTCCGGCAAAATGGTCTTGTGCTAATAACGAATGTAACGCGGTATGGGAAAGTTCGGCGACTTGGGTCTCCAAGGTTAAGGTTGAAAATAAAATAAGTGCTAAAGACTTGACCAAAAGAGATTACGCCAAACAAAAATGTAAAAAGTGTGGTAACTCAGACAATAACTTGGAAGAATATCCATTAGTTATTAAAAAACTTATATATGAAGAAAAGTGGTATCGCGTTTATGGATTATGGAAATGTGAGTGTAAAAATGAGTGGGCGAGTGCATATACTTGGATTTCACTAGAATTATATAAAAATATCACTCCTGTATCAGAATTAACAGAGCATGATTATTTCAATCAAGATTGTAAAACTTGTAAAACCAATCATGATATTAAAGATATTAAGTTAACCAGTTATCGACACTTAAGGAGGAGAAATCAGGACAAACTTCCTCCTAAACGTCATATGTCAGAACATTGTGAAAAATGTCAAAAACATAAAAAATGTCAAGAACATAAGAGTTCAAATTACCCAATCCTTTAATATTGACGTTAAATTTACGAAAATTTCAAAATTTCAAATTTTTCTGAATTAATTTTTTTTACTAAGATTTCTTAAATCAAATAATTTACCTGATATTTTATAAATTTATACATTTAATACATTTTACACATTAAATACATTTTATACATTTAATACATTTTATACATTTAATACATTTTATACATTTATGTATTTTATATAATATGTATTATTGTTATCAGGTATTATTATTATTAGCTTTCCAAATAATAATAATAAAAATTTAATAATTGGAAATTTGATAAATGTCAGGTAAAATGAAGGAATATAATAAAGAGAATTAAAATATTTTCATAGTTCGCATAGTTTTTTTTTGATAAATTTATTCAATTGTTGTTTTTAACGTTAATTAAAATTTCCATATTAGTATTCAAAAATTATAAAATTATTAAAATTATGCAGATTTTTGTATTACAAAAAAAGTTTATTCTCAAACATTTTGATATTATAATATTACACCTTGTTTTAGAGCCAATATTATTAAAATTAATGTTAATTTGATAACCAGCAGCAACTTTATATCATATCATTTCATATCATTTAGTATTATTTTATATCATTTTTATATCATTAATTTATTTTATAATATTATAAATATTATAACTATATTTTTATATATGTATTTATTTATTCTAGTTATAGTCACATGAGCATATTAAAAATGAATGAAAAGATTGAATAAATTGATTAACAACTTTTTTTTATCTTTTAATAATTCAATATGTAATACTAAATACAAAATAAACCAAATGAATATAAAAATAATAAAAAAAATTATCTATAATAAAAAAACAAATAAATACTTTTAGGATTAATTAACTTTTACATAAAGTTACAAAAAATAATTAAATTATACTTTTAAATTTAAAAATATAAAATAATAAAAAATAAATAAAATATAAATAAATAAAATAAAATAAAATAAATAATATAAAATATAAATAATTAAATAATTATCTAATTTTGTTTTTTAGAACTTTGTTAACAACATTTTTAATAGTGGAAGCAGCTCTTTCGATTTCTTTCTTGGTAAAACTAGCGGTGATGCAAATTCGAATACTGGGTTCAGCACCAAAAATTTCTTGTGCCCTTAAATATTTAGCTCTAGTTAACAAAATACCGTTATTCATTGCCTATAATGAATAAATTAATAATGATAAATAAAAATAATAAAATTAATTAATAAGTACAAATTTGAACATAATTTAAATAAATTTTAATTCTAAAATATTTCCAAACCTCATCAACAATTTCCTGAAGTAATTTATCTTTTTCATCACAATCACCAACTCTTATAATATCTTCATTTAATCTCAAATGAAAAACTGGAGAATCTAGAGAACCTTCCAATTTAATATATTTAACGTGGGACAATACATTTTTAAAGGATTTCGTATTTGATAGAATTGTAGCAGGAAGATAAGGATTTCGAGATAAATGAAGAAGTGATTCGGTTGCACAAACAGCCAACATTGCTGGTAAAGCAGCTGAAAAAACATATGCTGGGCCTGAAATTCTCTATAATAAAAAATATATAAAATCATTATTATATAATATCATGTAATATTATATATAAATAAGTAATAATACGGATTATTAAATATTTTATATATTTGTTATGATAACAATAATATTTTTTACCTGATAATCAGTTATTTCAAATGATCCAGAACAGAACCCACCAGAAGAATGTAATGCATGACACATTGAACCTACAATCATATCAACTTCTTGTGGCTATTTTGGATAATAATATAATAATATATAATAATTTAAATAATAATTAATAAAATAGAATAATTAATAATTAAATAAATGGCAAATAATAATTAATTAATAAACTAATAAATAATAATAAATGAGAAATAGTAAATAACTCACATTAATATCAAAATAATCAGTTAATCCTGCACCTCGTTTACCCAATGTTCCAATAGAAAATGTTTCATCAAGAATGAGTCGATATTTGAACTTTTTTTTTAGTTCAACCTGAATACAATAAAAATTAATAAATAAATAAAAAATAAAAAATAAAAAAAATAAAATAAAATAAAAATAAAAATAAAATAAAATAAAAATAAAAATATAATAATAAAAATAATAAAAATATAAATATTAATATAATTCATACCAATTTAGGCAAAGGAGAAATGTCACCATAATTTTCAAATATTCCTTCAGTTACAATAAATCTTCTAGTTAATCGTCGTCCCGTCTATAATAATTATTATAAACTTATTATTTAACTGAATTGCGTGATTACCTCGAATCAAATATAAACATACATCATTTAATAATATGTGATATATATATATACCTCAATATCTTCATCTTTAATTTTCTGTAAAATCCTTTCTAAATCTTTCATATCATTATGTTTATACCATTTAATAAATGAACGAGAAATTTGAATTCCTTTTTGAATTGCAAAATTACATCCTTCATCACTATTAATCATATTAATTAAAAAAAAATAAAATAAAATAAAATAATAAAGTAATTGAATGAATAACCATAATAATAAATATAATCAATAAATAATAAATAATAAATAATAAATAAATAATAAATAGAAATGATATTTACACGACAATTATATCACCTCTTTTACAAAATGATGGAATGGCCGATCCAATAGTAGAAAATCCCTGAGAATATAATATTGTTCCCTCAGTACCAAGAAATTCCGATAATCTTTTTTCAAATTCAGTATGAACATCTATTTAAATGATGATTAAGTATCAATAAATTTAATGATTGAATTAATGATTAAATTAATGATAAATTAATGATTGATTGAGAGAAGATAACAAATAATTATAATAATTAAATACCAATTGTGCCATAAAATCCCGGAGGACCACAAGAACCAACTCCATAATGACGAAGTGTCTCTATAGCTTTTTCCTAAATAAAAATGTTATCATCACATATTATAGTTTATTCTTGTTTTTTTTTTATTATTATTATAATCTATTATTATTATATTTTATTATATTATTAATTACCTTTAAATGTTCATTAACCGAAAATCCAAGAAAATCAAAATTTCCCAAATTCATTACTGTCTTTCCATTCATCAATTTAACTTTTGGACCTGTAGGACTATAATAAATAAATAAATATAAATCATTATAATTAATATAATTAATTAATTAATAAAATTAATATAATTAATCAATAAAATATTTACCCATTTATAATAGGAACTTTTTCCAATTCTCTTTTTTGTTCTTCTGTAATTTTGGGTAATAATGGATCAGGTTGCCATTCTTCAACTAAATCTTCAATTTCCTAAAATTCCATCAAATTCCATCAAATTTCATAAAATTTCATCCAATTACATTAATATATATAAATATATATATATATACCTTTGGTGTTAATTCAATAAAATTATTATCTGTTCGATATTTATTCTTATAGAGATATATAATCCCGAAAACTAACAACATAACTTCCAAAACTGTACGAAAGGGATCATTTTGATGTGAATTTTTAATATATTTTAAAAGAATTCCCGAACCCGGAATTCTTGAATAAAATATTGAAATATTTGTGAGAGTAGTATTTAAAAATACGAATAATTCATTTAATGCTGGATATGCTGTATTATCCATTTTTAAATTCCTTATTTCGAACTTTGGTAGTAGTGATGTTTAAGTTTGCGTATTGTAATAATTATAGATTTTTAATAATGTTACTCAAGATAACAATTTGTACAACAAATTTAACCATAAAAAAAAACTATAAATGGTTAAAAACGTAGTTTTAAAGACATTTCTAAATTCGGAATACAAAACGAAAATCAAAACATTAGGATTTGAGTTTACGGGTTTTCTCAATGTCAACAAAATTCAAAAACATATCTACAAGTTTAAGAATGAGTTGAATTATATTCAAAATAAGATACAATTATTTAGCTATTAAATTATAAATTTTTTGTTTTCAGTGTAAAATATTTATTGTATAAAGGAAGGTTTTTTAATTATTAATTTTAATTTTTTTTATGGAATGAAAAATTTAGAATCGATGAAATAAAGCAACCTAAATTAATTTAATAATATATTTGTATGTTATTTAAATTAAAAAGAAAGAAAGAGAAAATTTGTCACTAAATTTCAGTCTTATCTTTCAGTTCGTAATTCTTTCGGATGCGATAAAACTATAATTGCGAATAAAATTACACTTGTAAATATTATCATTATTAGATTAAAATTATTAAATTAATATTTTTATCAGAGAAAAAAGAATCTTTTTAATTACATTTTAAATAATTTATTCAGCATAAAAAAAATAATAATCTCCCTCAATGCACTTATATATAATAATATATATATCATATATTCATATTTTTTTTTTAAATAATTTAAGAACAAATAAAAAGAAACAGGAAAATCAACTCCATCAACTATAAATTTTTGAAATTTTTAAAATTTTTTAAATCTATTCATTTTTCCAACATTCTATTATTTTATATTTTTCTTCATTTTTTTTTTTACTTTGCAACGAACTAATAATAATAATAATAATAATAATAATAATAATAATAACGATAATAATAATAATAATCATCATCATCACTCAATATTACTACCTCTTCTCATAATTTCAATTCTCGCTTTTAATTCTTGCACCGTTAAATTTAATTGATCTTTTTCTGAAGCTTTAGATTCAGCATATTCTAATTTCTCTTTTAATTCAAGAACTTTCTTCCGTAACATTGTATTCTCTTTTTCCATCTGAGTTGCCTTTTTTTCCAAATTTGATACATACGCTTTCTTTCTTTCACGACATTCTTTGGCTGCAATACGATTTCTTTCTAATCGAACGGCCCTTTTTTGATCAAAATTATTTTCATCATCAATTTTAGAATGATTAAAATTATTATTATAATTATTAATATTTTGTGTAAGACTTGATGGATTTTGTGGATTTAATGGTTGATTTAAATTTAAATTTTGAATTTTTGGAATTTTTTGAAATAATTGAGTTGTTGGTGTCGTTGGTGTTGTAACAGTCGTGTTGGTTGTGGTTGATGTTGGAGTTATTGGGGTTGTTGGAGTTGTCGGAGCTGTTGTGGTTGATGTATTCGGAAGTTTACTGGTTGACATTTGAAACTGTTTTGGTGTATTAAAAAATGAAAGCGTACTAACAGATCTATCAATTCTATGAAAAGACGTTTGTTGACTCATAATATTTTTTATTTTTTTTTTTTATTAAAGAAAAAATCAATTGTATTTATATACTCGTCACACAACTAAAATCATATGATCAATAACCTAACTAGAAGTTAAATATTACGATACGTGACGTAATTCAATGAAATGAAAAGGTTATTAAATCATCATGATAAATTTTATATATTACATATTCTTTGATAACGTAATAATAAATTATATTCCGTATTTTTGGATGTTAATAGTAATTGTAAATACGTAATTGAAATTTCTTTATATTCTATCCAGAATATTTTAACTGTTTATTGTTAATACAATTTATACTCTTGAAGTACGTCATTTATGAGTATTTACAATATGGATATATATATTATTTCAATGATAGTCGTAGGTCCAATCGTAAACCACGCTTGAAATAAATTAATTCAAGAAAATCAAGACATATATATTATTGGGTTTGGAAAAGTCTATAAAGCTCAATGGAATAATATATCAATAGAATATAGCAAATATGATTATTCAAATGAAGTTCAGTGAAGAAACTGAAAAATTCACCAAGATTTTATAATATTTTATTAGAATCCCCAGTATTCTTGTTTCGAAAAATTATGTTGTAACGTGATAGGCTTCTTCTAAGCCCATTATACTTTATTATATTCTTTCTCGAGAAGAAGAATTCGTAATCAAGTAATAGAATTAGTTTAAATATATTAATAATAATTAAGTCATTTGTCTAAGCACATTTATTTCTTAATATTAACCACATTTTTCTTTATTAAAAAGTGAAAATGGCATTTTATTAATTACTTTTCTCTTCAATCTCAGACAGAAGTAATATTAAAGAAGATTATGCTAAGTAGCCAAGTAGTTGGTCATTAATTACAGAATTTAAATTTATCTCGGAAATTTTGCATGAATTTAAAATCAAAAAATATGTTGTATCACATTTAATTTTATTAAAAAAATAATCACAGATTCCATTTTATCTTAACCCCGGCATTTCATTAAATTCGTAAATAACAAAAATAATCAAGAAATTAACACAAAAAAAACTACAAACCAAGAAAAAGGCAGGTAATAGGACAAATCAAACAATGATTGATAATACTCCGTAAAATATATTACCAGAACAGTTATTTTATTTAATCAAAAAATTATATTTTACTATCAACTCTGTACGCTAAAATTTTATTCTCTAACCTTTTATCTCTTCCGTGTTCACCTAAATTTTGTTCATCAATTAAAAAAATATACATTAACTCATACGCTTTGACCGCTTTGACTTACTTTATTTACTTATTATTATCATATCATATTATATATATATATATGTGTGTGTGTGTATGTATAAGTTACTAGTGAATAATTAAAGTCAATAACCTTGTCAATTATTTAAAATTAAATAACTCCAACGGTAATTTACAAATAAATTAATTAAATTATTAAAACAATAAATTATAAATAAATATTATATATACATAATAAATTTAATTGAAATAGAAAAATGGCTACTCAAAAAATTGTTGTGAATGAGAAATTGAGAATAGCTTGGGATAAAGCATACTTATCTTTAGACTACAATATTCATAAAACAATTTCTCAGGAAGAAGGATATCTAAAAAATATTATTAAAAATGATTCATCTCTTACAGAAGATGAAAAGAAATTTTTATTAGATGAATTGCGGAAAGTATATGATAAATTAAAAATTGGTGATAATTCAGTAGCAAAACGGCAATGTAACTATTGTCAGAATTGGCATCAAGCAACTCAATATTGTGAATTTTGTATTTGTAAATATTTAAAAAATAATTTTGTGTATTGGACATCCGAAAATAATGAAATTGATGAATTAATTCAAGGATGTCAACAAAAAATTGTTTCGCCCCGATACGTCATCGAATGGATTAATTATGATCAATTTGAGAATGTTGAACATTTAATGGAAGGAGGATGTGCGACCATTTATACAGCAGAATGGAGAGATGGATGCTATGATAAATGGAATTCAGAAAAACAAATATTAGAAAGATTTGGAAGACAAAAAGTTATTCTTAAAAGATTAAATAATTCAAATAATAGTAATGTAAATTGGTTACAAGAAGTAAGTTTAAATATTTTTTTTTTGCTATTTATAATTTTTTTTAATTATTAATAATTATTTTTAATTATTTTTAATTATTTATTTTAATTATTTATAATTATTTATAATTATTATTTAGGTAACACTAAGTTTTACACTTGATAATACTTTTCAAAGACTTGTTGTATGTCACGGATTAACTAAAGATCCAAGTACTCATGATTATATGTTGGTTTTACGATATTATGATGATGATTTAAGACATTTTTTAAAAGTTAATTATCATGCACTTACATTATTAAAAAAATATAAAATTATTTGTAATATAACACATAGTTTGGTTAAAATTCATAAAGAAAATATAGTGCATAGAGATTTACACTCGGGAAATATTTTATATTATGCACCTAATTCACAATGGTATATTAGTGATTTAGGATTGAGCGGGCCAGTTGACAAACCATTAAATAGTATATATGGGAATCTCCCATATATTGCACCGGAAGTTTATTGTGGACAACTTTATACAACAAAATCAGATATATATAGTATTGGTATTTTAATGTGGGAAGTAATAACGGGTGAAACTCCTTTTGGTGACCGAGAGCATGATAGAGATTTAGCTTTTGATATAGTCTCAGGATATCGACCAACGACCTATGAAAACATTCCATTAGAATATGCAACTTTGATAAAACAATGTTGGGATGCTAATCCTGATAATAGACCTGATGCAATTACAATTTATAGAAAAATGAAATTATTAATAAAGTTATTATATGAAGAAATGGATAAACCACAAGAACAATCTATTCAATCTAAAAATTTGAAATCAAAAATAAAAAATTTCTTCCAATCAAATTTTACAAAAAATAATAAAGATAAGCAAATGATTAAAAATACTCAATTCAACGAAAGCAGAAGAAGCAAAGTTTATAAAATTCATACCAGTAAAGTATATACATTCAATTTTTCCATCCAACCTAAAAGCGCCACCGATGGTAAATATATTTTTTACAAATTTTATCTTTCTTTATTAATTTTATTTTAATATTTTAATTAATTGATTTTTTTTTCATCTTTATAGAAGAAAAACAAGGTAAAAAATAAACTCAATTTATTATTCCTAATGAAATCTTTATTTTAAATTCATATTAAAATAATATATATATATTTATTTATTTATTTATTTATTTATTTATTTATTTAAATGTATAGCTTATAAAACTAAACAATTGGATTTTGAAGTTTCCGAAGGTAAAATTATTTTTTGAATGATATATTTATATTTTATTTATGAAATTTAATTAATTTATATTTTATGATGCAAATTTAATTAATTTATATTTTATGATGCAAATTATAGAAATGGAACAATGGTATCTTAAAAGTATTGGTGGTAATTAATATTATTTCATTAACATTTTTTTTCATCATATGTTTTGCATAATTTTTTTATTTATTTTCATTTTTATTATTTTTTTTTTATTATTTTAGTTGATCAAGAATACGAGTTCGCTGGTCCTTCAAATTCAAGCTCACGCCAAACTTTTATTTATTTATGATTAGAAATTTATTAACAATTTTGATTCAATGGCATTATGCATTATCAAAATATTATCAAATATTAAAATAATATGAATCTAAACCATCACTTCAACATATCCAATAAGTTGTAGACTAACTGCGAAGTCACGTTGATATCTCCTTTATTTGTATTCAATTAGTGAAGGGAAATTCCCCGCCCCTGTAATATATTTTATTATCTATTATTTCAAAGTTAGGGTTAGGATTTGTGTTACGTTTAGGGTTGTTACATTTTACTATCACCAATACTATTTGTCACATTTATATATAATACCTACTTAGTTTAAATACACTTAACCTCATATTTGATTTAATATGATTTTTGATTTGGTAGATATTTAATTTTTTTAAATGTACAAAAATGGGATACTGACAATAATGGTCTAGAAATAATTTAATTATTCCGTAAATTTATAATATTTTTACTATCAACCCTGCGATTAAAGTACACGCTAAAATCTTATTCCCTAACTTTATCCCTTCTGCGTCCATCATATTTCACACAAATAAATTTTGCGCAAGTAATTAAATATACACAGAAAGTTATACATATTAATTTTTAACTCCTACGCTTGAAGCCTATTAATAAATCACTATCTATTATTAACATTAAATAAAGAAAAGCTTAACCCACAGTAATTTTATATTATATTTTATTTGCAATTAAATTATTAAACGATAAATTATATGTATATAAAATTTATTAAATAAATCGATTCATCTCTCACGGAAAAATGAAACGAAATTTCTACTTTATGAAACACAGATAATATATGATAAGTTGAAAATCGGTATAAAGTTAGTAGAAAATAATTGTCAGAATTTGAATTTGAACTTTGTATTCGTAAATATCTAATAAAATAATTTCAGAAATTGAACATGGATTTGGATTAATGTGATCAATTTGAGAATATAGGACATCTGACAGAAGAATGATATGCTATCATTTATACATCAATATGGAAAGTTGGACACTATAATAAATGGAATTCAGAAAAACAAATATTAGAAAGATCCGGAAGACGAAAGGTTAGATTAAACATATTAATAATTAAAATAGCAATAAAGTACATTGGTTGCAAGAAGTAAGTTTAATTATTATTATTATAATAATAAAATCAGATATATTTATAGGGGAAATGATTCAGATTTAACTTTTGCTATAGTCTCAGGATATCGACCAAAAGATTTCTAAGAAAATATTAGTTGATTCAAGAATATGGGCCGCTGGTCCTTCAAATTAAAGCTCATAATGCCAAAACTAAAATTTATTTATTCATTATTGCATATTTTTTTTATTTATTTTTTTTAAATTAAAAATTTTGATTCAATATTTTATATACCGTATTTTTTATTATTTAAATATTTTATACGTATACCATTATGTATTAATATACCGTATTTTTATCATTTAAATAATTTGGTCACATGATAAGTCCAATAAATTTTCCAAAAAAATTTTATTTTTTTTTTTAATTTGAAAATTATGGGAAAACGTAAAGGAAAAAGGCAAACTCGTGGTAAGTTAAGAGGTTATAAAGAAAATAATAGGTAAAATAATTTATATTGTGTTTACTATTATTTATTCCTGTATTGACATTATAAAATATTATAAAATTGGTTATTAATAATAACTTAGTTTCGAAGATTATGATATTTTCAATTCCGACAAATACAAAGATAATGAAAATGAAGGTAAAAAATGATAATATGATTTTTATTATTATAATTATTTAAAACGATTATTATTTAATTTTTAATCTTTAATCTTTATTATTTTAAAATATTACCAAAGTGGATAATAATGAAAATAATGAAAACAATGAAAATAATGATAATAATTCAAATAATAATGATAATAGAATTCCGATGCCACTTTGTATGTGGGATTTTGAACAATGTGATCCTAAGAAATGTTCTGGAAAAAAACTTTCTAGATTAGGAATTGTAAAAACTTTGAGAGTTTCTAATAAATTTCAAGGAATTACTCTAAGGTAATAATAATTAATAAATTAATAATTTAGTAAAATAAATAAAATAATAATTTAATAATTAATCAAATAATAATAATTTAATAATTAATCAAATAATAATTAATCAAATAATAATTAATCAAATAATAATAATTAATAATTAATCAAGTAACAATTAATCAAATAATAATAATTAATAATTAATCAAGTAACAATTAATCAAATAATAATAATTAATAATTAATCAAATAATAATAATTTAATAATAATATTTTTTTATGTAAATAGTCCACAAGGAAAACAAGCAGTTTCACCTGCTGATAGATCAATTGTTCAAAAATATGGATTGGCAGTTGTTGATTGTTCGTGGGCAAGATTAGATGATATACCATTTACCAAGTTAAAATCACCAAACAATCGATTATGTGAGTGTAAAGTTTAAAATAATTATTAGAAATTAAAATTATTTTATGTAAGACTAAATTTTTCATCTTTAACAATCTATCTATATTATCTATATACTTTATCTATATATCTATCTAGTGCCTTATTTAATTGCAACTAATCCTACAAATTATGGTCGTCCATGGAAATTAAATTGTGTTGAGGCTTTCGCTGCATGTTTTTATATAACAGGTTAAAAAAAATTAAATAAAATAAATAAAATAATTTAATGAATCTAAATTAACCCAATTATTCTTCATTAAAAATTTCTAATTTAAAGATTTTCTTTTTTTTATATTTATAATTTATGCAGGATTTCCAATATATGCCCAACAACTTTTATCAAAATTCAAATGGGGTCACTCTTTCTTTACTGTCAATGGGTAGGTAAAAATAATCCAATATATTATAATTATTTGATTAATTTAATAATTTTATTGTTTGATCATTGATTATTTGATCATTTATTATTTGGTTATTTGATCATTTGATAAATAGAGACTTGCTAAACAAATATATAATGTGTAAGGATTCAAGTGAAGTTGTTAAATCTCAAAACGAATGGTTAGATAAAATTAGAGAAGAATATGTACAAGTACGTGAGAATATAGGTAATTATTATTTCTATTGTTATATATCACATGATATTTTTATTTATATACAATATTTATTAATTCATTTTATTATAGATGATGATTTGATGGTAAGAAATCCTAATCATTCTTGGAATCAAGATTCTGAAGAAGATGAAGATGATGATGATGATGATGAAGATGATGAAGAAATTCCGGATAATGAAATTTCGGATAATAAAGACGATATTTGATATTTAAACTATTTATTATTATTATTATTATTTTTTTTTATTTTTTTTGTATATATTTTTTAACGACATTGCTAAATCACACCTGTGTGATTATCAACCAATGAAATAAAACTCATGATTTTAAATAATAGACACATGATATCCAGGTGATCGAAATTATTTCGCGCGTGATAAATATTAGGTGTACGGAATGTAATATGCTTTTCGCATGTCTGTCCCTAAGATATCTAATAAAAATCGATATTCGAAGGATGTGACACACGGTGATAAATACCCTACCCTAAAACCCTAAACCTAACCCCTGCGGTATAGAATAAGGTGTTAAACACCACTGGTGTGATATAGAGTTTTCGTTTTTAATTTTATAAAAACTTGTATATAATGTACTTTATTTTATTTTATTTTATTTTATATTTTATTACATTGTCTGGAGGACATTGTAACGCACAACATGTGATCCGTAATACAATTATTATTGGTCAAAATTTGTGTCGCCGGCAAAACGGTTTCCGTAGTTATTTTTATTACATTTTATTGTTACAATGAATATTGCCCGTAAACTCCCTCAAAATAGAGTAATTTAATTTAATAATCTTAACTTAGATAAAATATTATGCACAATAATAAATACAATATTAGTAATAATTCAATCATCGTTTGTATTTAGCATGTCATGTCATGTCATTTCACTAATTAAATTTTTTTTTCAAAACTCTCAAAAATTATGATTTCTGCAAAAATCCAAAAATTTCTGACGATACTAATATTATTGATATTATTAATAAATCATTTAATCATTCATGTTCGATCTTTCGAAATTCCTTATCAAGTACCATTTTCCGAATTACTGACTGGTCCTAAAAAAGTGGGAATAATTGGTAAATCAAAAAAAAAATTTTTTATCCGAAAATTTTTCCAAATTTTTTTAAAAAATTTTTTTATTTCAAAATAGGTGCTGGAGCTGGAGGTTCATCTGCTGCTTATTTTCTTTCAAATTCATTTAGGAATACATCTATTCCTATTTCTATTACTGTCTATGAAAAAGAATCTGTGGTTGGTGGTCGTGCTAATTCTATAATCTTTGAGCGAAACGGTACAAAATATGATGTGGAAATGGGGGCTTCGATTTTCGTCGATGTTAATTATCATCTGTTAAATGCATCCAAAAAATTTGGATTAGATCTAATTAGTTTTACTGAGGGTTATCCCGAAGCAAAGACTGCAGTGTATGGAAAATTATTATTATTTATTTATAATTTGATTTATGATAATTTTAATAATTTTAATAATTTTCTTTTTTTTTTAAAAAAAAAAAAAACTATTAATAACTAATATTAATATAATAATATAGTTGGGATGGTACTGAATTTGTGTTCGAAGAAACATCAAGTACTTTTTGGGATATCGTTAAATTATTTTGGACGTATGGTTGGACTCCCATAAAAATTCAACGCATTGTAAAAGATACAATTAATAAATTTTTAAAAGGATATGACTTAACTGAACCATTCTATAGTATTGATTCTGAACTTGAGCGACTTCATTTAACCCTCGAAAAACAATACACTGGTCAATATTATTTTTCTGAATTAAAAAATATTGGTCAACTCTATCTCCAGCATCTCGTGGAACCTATGACACGTGTAAATTATGCTCAGAATTTAGGGGAGATTCATGCTATGGGAACATTTATTAGTTTGGCACCTCAAGTTAATAAGATTGTATGTGTTCGAGGTGGAAATCATCAAATATTTGAGAATTTTATAAAAGATTCCGAAGCGGATTTAAAATTGAATACAAAAGTTTCGAAGGTTACAAAAATTATTAATGACGAAGGGAATATTAAATACGAAATAATGACTGAAGATGGAAGCGTCAATACATTTGATGCAGTTATTTTGGCAGCTCCCATTGTAATTATCATTAATTATCATTAATTATCATTAATTATCATTCATTTTTACTCATTGTTCACATGTTCGCTGTTAACTTTTTGTTTATTACTCTTAGCAATTTACCGAAATTCAATTTATAAACGTAAATGTACAAATGAAAGAAGTTCCTTATATCAAACTCTACGTTTCATTAGTTGCGGGACGATTGAATCCCAAATATTTTGGACGTAACTCACCAGATGAAGTTCCACAAGCTATTTTAACCACCAATAGTGGTAAAACTGATTTTCTAAGTCTCGCAGCAAGAACTAAATTAGAAAATGGCGAGACATTATATAAAATTTTTTCTACCCATTCTATGAGTGATGAATTATTAGATCGTATATTCACTGATAGATCATCAATATATTGTAAAGTTTGGAATTCATATCCACGACTGATACCCAATCAAGAGTTTCCTAGAGTAGAATTAGATGATAATTTCTTTTACGTGAATAGCTATGAACCGTTGATTTCGGTAAGAAATTTAATTATTATTATTATTGTTTTTATCGATTTTATTGTCTACCTTTTCATAATTCTTATCTTCATTTCATATCTTAATATCTTTTATATTTTTGTTTATTTTTTATTCCTTTTTTATTTATTTTTTAATTTTTATTTCTTTTATACACAACAGACTATGGAAACAGAATGCGTGTCGAGCAATAATATCGTTAAAATTTTGTCACAACGATGGATTAACGTTGAAAAAGTTAAAGCAAATTTATAAATTTTTGAACCATATTTATTATCTCTTTATTTCCTTATATATAAAGTTTTTTTTTATACATAGAAATGAAAAGAAGGAATTATATTTCAATAATGTATTATTACATAATAAATAAACTTTTCATATCTTAAATTTTTGTCAATGAAAAAAGACATATAAAATATATATTTTATTCTTTTTCATTTTTCCATTCTCTCGAAATTTTTCGTAGTTGTAAAGGTACGTACCAACAGATTCATTAAATTTACTTCGATTAGTATCACAAGACATCTTAAAATTATTAAATGATTTTAACGTATCTATAACTATTGGCGAATTTCCAGAAAAGTTTTTCATGTCATTCATTAGTTCTTAAAGCGAGGTCAACTTATTTTCGTGATTTATTGAGTTAATACGTTCAAAATATTCACTGAAAAAGAATAATATTTCGTCTGAAGTTTTTGAACCAATTTTCAAATTCAAATATAATTTATTTTTATTTTTATAATTTATTTTAAATTTTATTCATTGAATTCACAAAATATTAAATTACTCTTAAAAATCATGTCACGTTAGAAACTTGGGATGAAAATTTGGAGTTACAATAAAATTAATTATATAAATTATAAAATTGTGTTTCACTTCAATTACATAAAAGATCCAATTTCTATTTTTAGATCTCCCGAATTTAGTTGTATCACTTCTAAAACGTACTCTTAGATAGGGGAATTGCTCAAACTAGAATGCTTAATGATGATATTTTTAAAATGGACGACAAAAGGTTTCCTTGTTTTAGAATTTTCTTTACACGGATGTTTACCTTGGATATGATTTTTTCAAATGTTACATCGTGAATTTTTACTAAAATTATGCCATATGAAAAGATTTTACTTTCAATAATACAAAGATTTTTATACAAAATAATCATTCAACACTTAATAATAATAATAATAATAATAATAAAATATTACCTCCAAGACTTGGTGAATGTAAATCTATTATAATTGATTGGAACGATGTGTCATTATCTAGTTGGATCGATCATACATTAGAATGGAAACCTTATATCCCTTTTAATTTTAAATTGATTTTACGTGGAAGTCGTGATGGATTTTCAACCAATGTGTAACCAATGATCAACTATTTGCATTATCAAATGTCAAACAATTTAATCCGATACATTTATATTCTCTTTTAAACATTGGTTTAGATTAAAAAGTTACAATCACTAGTTCGAATCGCAGGCAATTTATAATATTATTGGATGGGAACCTGGATTTACCGAAATCTTATAGTAGACGATAGAAGATTATGAAGTTTTAAAGTAGAACGATTAATCTGTTAATAATTATGACTTATAATATTGGTGTTTTAATTTTTTTTCTTCATTTTTTTTTATACGACTCTAACAAACACTACTACTTTAAATTAAAGTTTGAATGTAATGTATTAAACAATGTCAACAAAAATCATATGCTTCATCATGAGATGTCAGATGTTCATTAATAAAAATAATAAAACAAATAATGATCACGGGGTGAATCGTATACACAAAGAAAAAAATCACTTGATTATTTCTGGTGTTACAAAGATTTTCCACATATAAAAAACATTTTTTCCGAGTATTACTTTATTTTTAAATTTTGACTTACTGCCCAAACGTTTGCATTATCTTAAATTTTCTGATTCCGAAATTGTAATTCTAATATGACCTAGTTAAACCTAGTACAGAAAAAAATGAATTTCTGAATTGTGAAACATAAAAATTGGTCGTCGGAATTTTTTCTCTAACCTCCGGACTTCATTTAACATCTCTAAATTTGTAAACTCAATAAAAATTACCATTAAGTCTATAAAAAGTCTGGCTTAGAACACATTTAGATTTTTCCTGCTTCACAGGATCTCACATTAAAGAAAAAATTATTTTATTTAATCGATTTTGGTTACTCTTTATAATATAACACCTTTATTCCTTTTTATTATCATTGGTTATTTGCGAATGTCTAATTACAGATATTGGTTTATTTTTTAAATAAATATTGTTTTTTACGTGAGATCTAGTTAATATTTGTCTCTTTCTTTAAAAAAAAAAATCTATCTACACAGCTAATAACTTCGCCAAATTTTAACATTTCCTTATTTATATCACTCGTAACACTTGTTAAACTGAGCAGTTGCGAAGGAGTCCTGTTCTCCTTTATTTTTTAAAAGATGGGGGTGAATCATGAAGGCGGGGTAATTGGTAAAAGGGAAGAACGAGAACCCGACCGAACATTTTCCCAAACAGGCAAGACTAATAATAATCGTAAAACTAAAGAATATCGGAAAGGACGCTTTACGGAAAAGGTAATTAATAATAATGCAATAAAAATTGGGAATCTTTTTTTTTTTTTTTTTTGACTAAATAATATTTTCCAAAACATCTAGGAAGATCGGGACTTAACAAAATTTTACAATATGTATATTGATGATCATAGGCATAACATTTTTGCAGTCATAGAACCTCTTCTGAATAGAAATTCTAAATCTCTGAGAGAGAGGTATTATTTTGTAAAATTACGTCAGAAGAATTTAAAAATTATTTTAATTATCTTACCTTTTAAAAATGTAAATTAAAGTTTTTTTTCTTCTCTTTTTTATAATACCATAATACTGTGTAATACTATAGATATTGCAATCACCTTGATCCAAATAGTAAATTTTTTTTTCTATTTTATTTTAAATTATTTTAAATTATTTTAAATTAATTTCAAACTTTATACATTCAATAGTTGATCGTAGTGAACTTACCAAAGAAGAGAAGGCAAAAATAAAATCTATTTATGAATCTCTAAAAACTACATCATTTTCCGAAATTGCTCGTATTCTTAATCAGAGCAATGCAAAAAGAAGTGAGAAACGTCGCACGGATCTTTTAATTAGAAATTATCTTTCTCCTAGATTAAGAAAAGAGAAAAGAATTAAAGATAGAATGTCAATTCAAAATATATTAAATAATTGAAGGTACAAAGTCTTGAATTTACATCTTATCCTCTTTAATTTTTTTATATTAATTTCATTTTATCCATTTATACAGTGGAAGAAACCAATCCACTTCATTAAATAATATTAATAATTTTATAATTCATTTTTCGTTAGTATAACTTTTTTTTTCCTTCACTTTAATTTTACCATACCTTTTTTTTTTCTTGTAAATATTCTACTAATTCCCTTTGTAATGTATAAATTTTTTTTTTATTGTCTACTCATTTTCTTAATCATTTTAAATTTTATTATTTTTAACTGTTATTTTATTATTATCATTTACAATAGGCTCCCCCTAATTTTTAATCATGTGTAGTCATTTCATTTTCATGATTATTCATGATTATATGTATATATTATATATAACCAGTTTAGTCATCCGTAAAGTTTCTAACTTAAAGAATTATATTCTAGTTTCAAATTCCACTTAATAAATTTCAGACGGTGTGAATTTTTTTTTTTTTACAGTTTATGCGAATATCTATAATTGTACGTTGCTATTAGTATAATTAACTTTAATAAATTATAAATTTCGGATTTAAAGTTAAATTCAGTCAATACTTAAAATATTAAATTAATGTAATTTGACAATGAATTATAATATTTAATGTTAATTAAACTAAATTGAATTCATATTAAAATATTTAATGCAAATTAATTAACGATAATATTAAAATAAAATTATTTTTTTTTTCTACTTCTATATTAGCGAATTATTTAAGCTATGGAAAACCTGAAGATGTGCTCAATAAATAAATAAACTATTTTGCCGGTAGAAAGGGTAAAATCTTTATAATAGAAAAATTTATAAATTTGATCTATTTAAACTTAACGTTTCAAAAGAGAAAATATTGTTTTACATTTATTTATGCTATAAAATGTGATTAATTTATTGTGTAGATTTTTACTTTATTACAATTACATTATCTTTTATTATTATTATTTTCTTCGAGGTCATCATTTCTTTAGAATCGTAAAACTGAAATGTCTAGAAAACTTTTTTATTATTGATATACAGTATATAAGAGTTCAAAAATTTTTTGAATGAATAAATTTTTTATTTTATTAGCGTGGCTAATTAAATTTTTAGTACTGGTTAAATGTTGAAGGAAGTTCAAAAATAACTGAACATTATGCTTATCTATTTAGATACCAGTTGAGTTATGAGCGAAACTTAACAATAAATAACAAAAACTAAATATTAGATATTAACTCTTAAATTTATATTTTATTATAGAAATTTCTTATTATTTTTCTAGTTTTCATAAAAAATAAATTAAATTTTTATAATATTTCTTTTTTATGTGAATTGATTATAAATTTTTATTTATTTGACCTGGTTCAATATTAAATTTTTTTTTTGAATAATTCATT
This sequence comes from Diversispora eburnea, assembly GCA_910592015.1. Taxonomy (NCBI): domain Eukaryota; kingdom Fungi; phylum Glomeromycota; class Glomeromycetes; order Diversisporales; family Diversisporaceae; genus Diversispora; species Diversispora eburnea. Next base: position 1,777 of record CAJVPK010000769.1, on the reverse strand, counting down.
ATTATTTGAATAGCGGTATATAAATATTGTGAATTATTCGGACCAGATTTTAGTAATTTCAATTTTATAAATAGCTTGTTTCTTATTCAATACATACAACAGGCAAATAGAATGGATACATCAAACATTAGATTGAAAAATATTTTAATTTAACAGTATCAATAATCAACTTATGCAAAACACACAAGATACCACTAGGCAAGAAGACCATGTAAGTTCCATTTGGAAATAGAAACGATTTGGAAAACAGTTAGACCTCATATATGATATACAAGAAAAGCCTACGTGAAATTTGAACAGATATCAGACCTTGAACTAAAGAAAGTATTAGAATGGCCACATAAACAGAAAGGGTAGAACTCCAAGACATCAGAAACAATATCGACGCAATAATGTTGACGCAATACCCAAAAATCAAATCTTTATATAATCATTTATCAATTGCATAATAACTATACAGTGTCTAAACAAAAATGGATAGTGTAAAAAGAGAATAACCAAACAATACATACTGTATATAATACATGTAGGTCGAAAGATTGTACTAATTCAAATAAACATAGAAATATCAAACGTTGGAGACCTTACTTAGACACAAAGCATCAATTAAAAATGCTCATGAACAATGTAGAGAAAATCTTGGGACTTATTGAAATAAACCACGGGAAACACTGAATAAATCTACAAATGAACAAAAACAATTTAGTTGAACTACAGAATAAAACAAACAGCCCCAAATTATGCAAAAGCATTGTTTTTAAGTACTAGATATAAAGATATGTTGATCACTGAATGCTTGATAATTAATAGTTCATCCAGCAACTCGAATATTAGTGGATAGCAGAAATCTAGTTCCTATTGTTTGTAACATCCCTATTTCGAGAAATAATTGACTTAGTGGAAAAGGCTGGACACAATAAAAAAGTACGTAGAAGACTGGCGAACGTATACATGTTACAAACCAAACAATATTAGAGACAAAAAAAGAAGAGAATGACTTAGCTTTTCAAAGTTATGTTAGAGCATTAAAGAGAACTAAAGAATTTATTAAAGATATCAGTGAGTCTGGTTCTTTTATGAAATTAATTAGATCTCATGAGGCAATCTATATTTATAGTTGGAATACTATAGCTCAAATTTCTGATTATTGATTTTTTTTTTCTGATATCAGATCTGTAATCGATATCAAGATATTAATGAAGATCTTGATGCTGCAATTTTATAATTAAATCTCACACAAAAAAAATCCATGAATTAACTAATTATAATTCGTCAATTTTTATATTTGATTTTTATGTTTAATATCACATGTCAGAAGATAACATTATTAATGATTTATTAATGATTATTATTTTTATTTATTTACTATTTATTATTTTTATTAATACTATTTATTATTATTATTTTATTTATTATTATTCTTATTATTATTTAATTATTTTTATTTGTCCAGAGCGTAGCGTAGGACTACATATTTCTACCTACTATGATAAATTCTGGTCACGGGTGTTTCTCCGTGCAAACGTGATGCAGTTAGACCTGCATATAATCATCACCTTGGGACCAGAATTTTGGTGGTAATTATAAGTAGGGTTGTTAATAGAACATAATGGGTTGGGTTGGGTTCATATTATAGCGGAGCAATGGTCAACTCAACCTAACTCGGGTTAAATGTATCACTGGTACTCCGCGGGTTGCTCCGGGTTGCTCCGGGTTACTCCATGAAGTAATAATTATAATTAGTAAAACTGATCAGAAATAATTATCGATCGTTGCT
>CAJVPK010000768.1:0-22179 GCA_910592015.1 Diversispora eburnea | reverse complement strand
GGCTTTCGATCTGTCATAGAAACACCTTAGTAGAAAATCGCTTCCTGTCTCGTAAATTGCGACCAAAGTCAAAAAAAATTTCCTGATGAATTTAAAGTAAAAAAATAATTATTTAATAAATTACTTTAAAAATTTTGTGGAACACATATTATATTCAAAGCTATATGTTTTATTATTAATGCACTTGTCACTTTATTAGTATAATAATAAAACTTTATTTATATAAATGATTTACATAATTATTACATTATATAAGTAATTTTATCTAATAACAATTTAGATTTTAGCATATAAAAATAAATTTAAATTTTTTTTCTCATATAATTAAATTTTTATATTTTACAAATTAAACTTTTACAATGTCTAAAACTCATGAACTTATAGAATTTGAACAAGGAAAGGTAGTCATAATGAACGTGACATTAGAAATATTCTTGATTTTCCTAAAATTACCATTCATGATACCATTGAAAGATACAGAAATGAAAATCAAATCTCAAGTGCTCCTAAATCAGATAGACCTCCTAAGTTGTCTGAAAGAAGTATTAGACAACTTATAAATATTGTTAAAGAAGATCAATAACAATCATTAGAAGTTCTTATACCATTAAACGTACTTTATATATTGAAGGCTTTTATGGTTATGCAGAAAAAAGAAAACTTTTAATATTTGAAACTAATCGTAAAAAAAGATTAGAATGGTATAAAGAAAAAAATTAGAATTCAGAATGGAATACAGTAATTTGGAGTGATGAATCAAGATATTTATTATTTCAAAATGTTGTATATTATTGAATTTGACATTTTCCAAATGAAAAATATAATGTGAATTGTTTAATTCTAACTATAAAGTCAGGAAATCAAAATATAATAGTGTAGAGATATTTTATTAAAAATAAACTTGATCCTTTAATTCAAATTTCTGGTAAAATAACAGATTCTGTATATATAGAAGTTTTGAAAAACAATTTATTATCTTTTATTAATGAATTAGATAATAATTTAGAATATGTTTTCAAGATGATAATGCACCTGTTCATAGAGCTAAAATAGTTAAACAATGAATAGAAGATAATTCAATAAAAAATATTTCTTAGCCTACACAATCTCCAGATCTCAATTCAATTGAACATTTATGGGATGTTTTAGAAAGAAAAGTTTGTAAACATAATTCACATCCAAAAAATCTTATTGAATTAATAACTGTTTTAAATAAAGAATGGAATAAAATTGATATAGAAAATTTAGTAGAAAGCATGCCAAGAAGAGTTCTAGCTGTAATAGATAGTAAAGGTAATCCAACAAGATATTAATAATAAAAAAGTAAAATTAACATTTTAAAAAATTAAACATGTAAACAGATTTATTTATTTATTTAATAAAATTATTATTTTTATATATATTTTTTAATAATTTTACATTTTAAATTATATTAAAATAAAGTCAAATTTTCACTAGTTACTTCAAGTATATTTTTAATAAAAGTTTGAGCACATATCCTTGGCTATAAAGTTTATTAGAAGTATATTTAATAGTTACTAGTGAAAATTTTGACTTTACTTAAACACAACTAAAAATAGCCGAAATTATATTTGAGATTAATAAACAATTGTTACGATTAACGTATATAAAATATAATTATATACTAATAAAATATCAAATATAGTACTAAGTAAATATAAAGATAATATTATTGTGTATATACTGTAAAAATTTCAGATCTGTATCATAAAAATTAAAGGAATGATTGATGACTAAATTAAAATAAATAATAAAATAATATGTTCTTTAAAGTTACTTAGTAACGTTTATAATATTTACTTGTAAAATTTTAAGTTTTATTCATAAAAACAATTGTAATTTTCACTTCGATTCTAAAGTGATGTCATTGTAAAATTAAATGTATTGTCGATCACTCTAAAATTGAAGTAAAAATTACAATCGTTTTTATGAATAAAACTTCATATTTTATAAGTAAATATTATAAACATTACTAATAAACTTTAAAAAGAATATAATTTTACATTTATTGTAAAAATATTAGACGAATATCTTTTAAATTAATGAAATAATTAACGATTATATATTTTAATTTAGACACTAATAATTCCTTCAATTTTTATTATATAGGCCTGAAAATTTTACAGTAGATGCACAATATATTTGTCTTGATGTTTACTTAGTACAATATTGATTATTCATTAGTAAATAGTTATGTTTTTTATATGATAACTTTAGCAATCATTTGTTAATCTTTTAGCTGTTTTTAGTTCAGTCTAAGTAAAGTCAAAATTTTCACTAGTTACTATCAAATGTGCTTCTAATTAAAGTTGTAGCTTATATTTTTGGCTACAAATTTCTATAAGATTCTTTATAGTTACGATCAATACTTATCGAAATCGAATAATTATAAAGTTATAGTTTTAAAATTCAAATTTTGAAAAGTTTTCTTTAAGTTAAATTTTTTCAACAAATATCCATTTAATTTCAACATAAAAGGTATTATATGAAAGGCCAGAATCAGAGGAATAAAACAAAAAAAAATTGACCCAATTTTATAAATTAGATCATGTTATTAGCAAATAAAAATTTACTTAAAAAATACGAATTTTTAGGTGGTCAGCAGGGGAGTGTATATTAGATGATATTGTAATTTTCAATTATATACTATTTGGTATATCAGTCATAAAATAAAAAAGATAAATCACACCCCTCCAAATCACGGCATAGACGTAGAATATTGATTTTTATTAAATATTTTGGGACTTGGAATTTTTTATATGCAAAAAACATTTGTCACCCAATATCTGTCACTAGTATCTGTCACGTGGACGTGACATGTGATGCATTTCTAATCACCTGTTAAATTATGAACCAATAAAATTCAAAATTCACTGGGGTGAAAATTTATACCGTTAAAATGAAATATGGCAACTTAAAGGATCCAACTCGGGTTTATAAAAATTATATTATTAATACTATTATTAATATTTGATTTTATTTTAATTTTTTAAAGAAATGTTCAGATGATCACGGATCAATCGAATATTTGTATCTAATGTTGTATCTATATATTTTTTAGTAACTTTATATGTATATCAATTTAAGAACGTTTCAATTTTTTTTTTCTAGTCTTAGGAATCAACATTATTATATATAAATTTTTAATTATTATCTCAGTCAAATACAAAAACTAAAAAAAAAAATAAATAATAAATTTTAAATAATAATAAAAAAAAATCATCATTATCTATTATAAATGGTAATATTATTTTTTAATGAACCAGATCGTCTAATTCTTTTTCTTCCCGACGATCGAGCTCTGAATTAGCAAATGAAGCAGTATCGTCAAAATCAACGTCCCCCTAAGCAAAAAAATAAATAAAAAAAAAAGTTTAATAAATAATAATAATTGATGAGTGAATAATATATATATATATTTATTTATGTAACCATACCCGCACTGAGCCAGTACCAGTCGTATTCACTATATTAAAAAATATATATATAAATATATATATATAAGATCATGTGGAAAAAATAATATCGAAAAAATCTAATTTTTTTCTTACCTTCCATACTCAGAAGACTCATGTTATCACGTTCATCGTCAACTGAAGCTACTGAAGCGACTGAAGATAAAACATCATCATCCATTTCACCATTAACATTTCTAATACTATTTACTAGACGGTTTTGTATAGGAGTTGCAAGGTTTGATGATAAATTTCCATCGGGATATTTTTCCTTTATTTCTATTTGTAATCAAATATTTTTAAGTTCTTATAGATAGATATATAAATATAAAGATTATATATAAATTGCATATACATACCAGAAATTACGTCTTGTTCAAGTGCATCTTTATAATCCACATATGCTGTGGCAGGGATTAAATTATTACGAGATTTCTTGGCAAGTTCCTCGGCAATGAGAGACTAAAAAAAAAAAAATTTATATTTTCTTATTATATGTTTCTAATTCATAATAAAGATTAAAAAGTAAAAAAACCTACATATTTAAAATCTGGAAATAAATTCTCATAATCTGCTGGATCTGCTAAAGCTTCTGCCGCTTTCTTTTTATTACCTTTTTCGAGTAATTCTTTCCATAATTTAACTATTCTTGAAACTTGACTATTTGATAATTTATTTATTTAAAAATTTTTTTTTTATTAATCATGAAATGACAAATTTTAATAATATTTTTTTTCTTCATAACCTAACAAAAATAAAACAATAAAACAAAATAAAACAAAATCAAACAAAATAAACCAACCTAGGAATATATGTTCGAGCAAACATAGCTGCTTCTGGAATACGATCAGTTTGAATTAATATTTCTATACAATCTTCAACTTGACCAAGTTGTAGATAAGATGCAAACGCTATATTATTTTTTCCTTCTTTCGCTATATTAAAATAGATAAAACTAATGTTTTTTAATGAATAAATAAATTAATTAAATAAAAAAAAATGGATTGATAAAAATCTAATTTACCAGCTAGTTCGGCTAATTCCTTTATACCTTTAGAGTTTCCGGAAGCAGTGTATAATAATAATAATCCACTCATATCTTTAGCTTTTTTGAGACATTCCTCTGCTAAAGAAAACTGTTAACATTTGATTAAAATTTTTAAATTATTTTAAATTTTAGTAATCATGATATTTATAATAATTCAATTAAATCATATTTACAATTTGGTTATACATTAAATTTAAGACGAATATTCTATGAAAAAAATAAATGAATATTTCGAAATTTTTAAAAAATATTATTATACAAACCTTCCATGAATTTAAGGCTGAATCACCAACAGTCTTCCATTTAGAATCAGTATCAACTTCACGTGCAATTCCTACAGCAACATCAAGTTTGTTGAGCAGTATAGCGAGATCAAACTTATGCTCTACATCTGTAGAAACTTCTAGTGCAAGTTTTTTTAAGTCTAAAATATTAATCAAAGAAACGCATGTTAAATTTTATTTTTTTTTTAAGAATATCCATTTGAATTTATTTGAATATTTAAACTCATTTAAATTATTTGAACCTTGACTCTCCAAAAATCTTGCGATTCGATTCCTTTGATCATTATGGATGGAAGGAAGCAATTCTTCAGCAGTTTCAAGATCGTTCCGAAGAATTGCAGTTTGATATTCAATAACGGTTAAAGAAAGAGCATAACTAAAAACATTGACATCCTAAATATAATGAAAATAATTATTTAACTAATGTTTCTAAACTTTAATAATTATAGTAAATAAATAGAAAATAGAAAATTGTACTTTATCAGCCAAATATATACGATTGTCCCTTGGGATATACCCCAATAAATACATGTTTCTAAATTAAACAAATTCGAATTTATTATTATTTTTTTTTTTTTAATTAAAAAATTCCGATAAAAAAAAAACCACATTTTACTCACGTATCAAAATGGCTTATTGTAAATGTTTGAGCCCCCACGAGATAATTAAGACGATTTACTGTATTTGTGTATATAAAACAATCGCCAACCCATGTACCTGTTTTAATGCTATACATGAAAATTATATAAAAATTATATAAAAATTATATAATAATTATTCGAAAATGTATAATTTCAATCCTTATTTTTTTTAATGTTTACCTTTCAGGAATCTCGGTTACAAACTCAAAAGCTTCTTCTACTCCTTCTTCACCTACCTCACCACCATTTTCTATGAACTGTACATACGCTTGTCGATTAAACCTTAATACATAGAAAGAATCTTCACAAGCAATAGTCACCAAATCTCCAATATCTGACCAATGTACCTAAACGATTCAAAAAAAATTTTTTAATGTATGTCATTTAAAAAAAAAAAATAATAAATTTTGTTTCTGAACTTGTTTAAAGATTTAAATTTCAAGCAAACGTACACTTTTTGGAATAACATCAATTCTTCTAATGACAGTAGCTGTTTCCCAATCATATAGATTCAAAAAGGAGGAACTTTTAACACCCAAAAGAGTACCTCCAAAAATCCCATCGGCTGGAAAATTCACTTTCAAAGCATTAGTTCTCTCTTTAAAATTTTTATAAAGTCTAATTTTGTTTGTGGACTCTCGTACAGCGTATCTATTAATTAATTAATTAATTAATGACAAAAAATTTTTAATGTAAAAAAAAAAAACTAGTAATAATAATATTAATAATAAATAAATAAATAAATCAATTCTAATGAGAAAAACTTACTCATTAGAATCCAATGCCCATACAAATTCAAGTCCATTTCCAAATCCTTTGTTTCTCCACGCTAAAGCAGTATAAATAATATATTCACCATCTCCACATACAACAACAAATCTGAAGGGAATATATATTAATAAAATAAAATGAAAAATAAGGTTTACGCAAAGCAATAAATAAATAAATAAAATTTTTTTCACCTTCCGTTCGGACTATGTTGAAGTGTTTGAGGGTACACTTCACAACTACCTAAATCCTTAACTGGTAATGGTAAACGATCTCCATCCTTGACATTATCATCTGATAAAATTTTTTAATGAAATAGAGATTTTTTTAATCTCAAGTATTTCAAAAAAAAAATAAAGATATAAATAAATTTTTTAAATTTACCATGGGTAGCCTTTATATTAGCAGTTTGAATTTCACTATGTTTGGCCCAAATTATTTTTCCTGAATTATCCATGCTTACTGCTGGCTCTTCTCGTCCTAACTATAAAATATTAAATGTGTGTAAGGATTATAAAATATCTAAAAATATTATTATTATTATTATTATTTTTTTTTTCTTTTTTTAAAAAAAGAAATAACCACCTTGACACAAACGGCTCCTTCATCATATCCAAAGGCAACATTATTGCTGGTTTTTTGATAAGCAACTGTCCAAGCTCGTTCTAAACCATAATTTAAAGTATTTTCTAATCGATAAGTATTAGAGTGCCAAATTTTAACCGTTCCATCTTCACTACCCGAAATAATGATTGGTAATTCGGGATGAAAACATGCAAATGCAGCATTTTGAGTATGTCCTTCTAAAATTTGAACACAAGTTTTATTTTGATAATCCCAAATTCTAACAAGTTTATCATCGGCGGCTGATACTAAATAAGGTTTTTCACCACCATGATAATAATCTACCCAATTCACTCCTTTATCATGTCCTTCAAGTGTAAAATTTGCTACCGCCGATCCAAGCGACCAAACTTTTATTGTACGATCCAAACATGCGGATGCAAAAGTATTTGAATCTTTTGGATTAAAATTTATATTCATAACGTAGTGTGTGTGACCTTCATATATCTGAAATAAGTAAGTTTGTGAGTTTTTTTTTTTTATTTTTATTTTTTTTTGTTATAAGTAATTATATTGGAAATTTTTTTTTATTTTCTCTTTGTATAAATTCATAAAAAAATAAAATAAATTTAAATAAAATAAATAAATAAATAATCAATTCTAAACCTGAATACATTTCCATCCTTTCTCCCAATCCCATAATTTAACTGTCATATCATCAGAACCAGTCAATACGAAAGGTTGAGTAGGATGTATAGCGATACATCGAATATAATCAGGATGAGCTTCAAACGTTGTGACTTTTTCGTGTGTATTATAATTAAATACGCGTATTTGCATATCATCTGATCCAGTAATAAGCCAATTCTTGCGAGCAATAAATTTTGCTGCACGAACTGTAAAAAAAAAAATATGAATTTTTAAAAAAGGAATATGAATTTTTTTTTTTTAAAAAAAAAAATAGGTTTATAAATGTTATAAATTCATTCATAATCAAATTATAAGTAAAAAAAAGTTACCTGGTACATCAGTCACTTCAAAAGTTTTCACTAAAGCCTATTAAAAAAAATGCACCAATTTATTATACCTTTTTTTTTTTTAGCCTGAAATAATTTATTTGGCTAAAAAATTTTTTTTACCTGTGATTCATAATTCCAAATATAAACATTGCCATTATACAAACTAGATAATAACCAAGTCTCGGTTGGATGAAAGTCTACACATTTTACGCGATCCGAGCGAGCAAATAACTTGCGCTGTCGCAAATAATTATTGTTAAATTTTACAATTAACAAAAATGCTTAGAAATAAAACATTATATTAATTTCAGATTATAACCTTGATCTCTAAACGCATTCCCTGATTTAAATGATCAATTTAATAATTATAATAAAAATGAAATTGAAAAATTAGTTTTGTGAGGTGAGGTTCGAGAATAAATTTAAAATTGATAATTTGCATTTTCCCACCATTTTGACGAATTTCTTTAATGTAAGTCTAATAAAAAAAAAAATTCGAAAATTGATTTTTTTTTTATTGATAATTTGTTTTATACATTATACATGCTACGTTTCACAGCATACGATAACACGTAACTTTATAATTTAATTAATAAAAAAGTTCTCTCACAATTTTTGTATATAAAATAAACGAAATTTCAAAAAAATAGTGCATTGTAATATATATATATATTTTTTTTTTGGAAAATATTTTATAATTATTTGTTAAAATATTTCGTTCACGATACATAATAATAATATTATTAATAATAAAGTGAATAAAGTGGATAAAAGCAACTATATTAACCAAAATATTTTCCATCATCAATAAATGTATCGAAACCGCTACCTGCCCCTAAGAACTCGGGGTCTTCGCCTGGACCCAATCCACCAGGGATTGCCCCACCGCTAGCGAGTAAATGTTGACTCTATATAAATACATAAATACATAAATACATACATATATATAACTAATTAATTAAACTGCACTGAGTTTTTTCACGTTACAATTTATATATATATATGCTCATAAATAACTTTTTTCTTACCTTTGCAAGATAATCTTTACTACGTCCGATTTCTCGATCCGTTTTAATAACACGTTCACTTACTTTGGTCGCTTTCGCGATTTGTTCCTCGAGGTGATTAATGGTTAAAGAAGTGTTATACATGTCTGGATTGTCATGAAAAGATACCATTCCGTTTTGATGAGAATGACTGATCGTAGCGAATATTTCACGAGATTCAATCTATGAAATATTTTGGAAATATATATGTAGATAGATGTTTATTTATTTATTTATATAATTAAATATTTTCCATATAATATTTAAGTAAAAATGTAAAAAATTTGATATACCATTCGAAGAACATAAGTTTCGGCTACTTTGGAGGCATTGCTTTCTTCCAAACCAACCGCTTCAGCAATATCGGCCAATGATAAAGTTAAATAGGTTTGAGTTAATTGTTGAATGTTTCTCCGATAAATCGCATCAAGTGTTTGTTTCGCTAAACCAAGATTTCTATCCTAGGTGACCAAAAAAAAAAAAAAAAGTATTAAAACTACAAAACACGATTCAAAAGAAATTTATGATACAAATTATTTATTTACTTTTCTAAAAGCGTCTGCCCATTTATTGAATTCGTTACGTAGTCGTTTCACGTTCAAACTCTCAAATGCTGCTGCATAATCTTGATAAGCTTGACAATGATTTTTAATTGAACGAAAGACCATTGTTGCAGTGTATTTGGGAAGTGGTGCAACCTTTAAAAAAATAATCAATTAAGTTTATTGTGATGAAATTTAACAAATTAAAATATCAAAAATTGATGGAAAAGAGAGAGAGAAATTTACTTTTCCATGTAAAAGGAGAGAAATCAAGTTATATTTTTTATATGCTTCAATTTGAATCTGACTTGTAACTTGTGCAGGTGCAGATATAACCTTAAAAAAAAATAAATGTTTTAGATTTGTTAAAGTTTTGAAGGGATAAATTTTTTTACGGAAGAATGTATTTTCTTACCAGTTTTAAAAAATAAAAAGCTCTTTCATAATTTTTTAATCCTATATATATCATCGCACCATAATAATGATATAATAGATGATCCACATAACATATATTTGTTCCCTATACAATAAAAATAGGAATTAATACTAAGTAATAATTAATAATAATATTTAATTAAGAAAATAAAAAATATTCCATTACCGCAGTTTCTATTTCAGTAATATCATTTTGCAAGATTTGTAATGCTTGCTTATAACATTTAGATAACAAACATTCCTTATTTGAAAATTCAAAAAAAAAAAGAAAAAATAATAATCATTAACGAACCGAAAACACAAAAATTATCGTAAAAAAGAACATTATTTTTTTTATTTTACCTTAACGAAAAATTGATGTACGTTCGTCAAATGATTTGGTGAAAGAGCATATCTTTTAAGAGCGTTCGCGAGAGGTTTAATAGCGATGACACTCTAAATTTTATCCCATCAGATATTTTTATCATAATTTAATAATAATGATCAGCAACGCCGTACTATATGACTCTTCTTACGTTTCCATATAGACCCGCTATTCTGCAAAATCCTTGTACAACTTGAAGAACTAAATTATTTTCAGATAGGTAAGGTAAATCATTATTATTATTATTATTATTATTATTATTATTATTATTATTATTATCTATTAATAAATAAAAAAAAATAAATTAAATTAAGGGATAAGAAAATCTCCTATACATACATTTTTCGGGAACCAAACGAACTTGTTGTGGATCGAATGATTGTAAAAAATTAAGAATGTATTGTAATAATTGCGCAGCATTCGGCCTTTCGATATTACACCGGGCAGAGCTGTTGGTAAATAAAAATCAAAAAAAAAAAAAAAAAATTTTTTTTTTTTTAGAAAAAAGAAAATTCATGATAAAATTTTACATAATTACTTACCCACCTTTTTTTTTTTTTTTGTCATAAATCAACTACTTACAGAAAGTATAAGTAAGCCAAACTACATAAATTTTGATCAAAAAGATCCAGAGGATCTCGATTCTCCAATGTACCCTGTAAAAAGAACTGCTGTGGAAGTTGTTTTAACATAGGAGCAATATGCTTAGAGACGGACTCTATTCCATCGCTATGATTTGAAATAAACTGAATAAGTTCATCAACTGTCACAGGAGTTTGTTGGACTGGCATTATTTTACTTTCTGTAATCGTTACAAAGTAAAAATTCGAAATTCAAATTGGCCACTTTCGTCAATATAGATATACACGGTGACACGCGAAAATGATACGACAATCAAATCAAGGTACATCATGTGATATTGGTCTTTAAAAAGTAATTTCTTATATTTCTTATATTCATATATATATATATATATATATTTATTAATAATAATTTATTTTCTATTAATCTTTTTCTTTTCTCTTCCAATAATTAAATAATTACACCTCCCGATAACACCTTTTTTAACAAAAGCTTTTGATTTTTTAACAATTTCTAAAATCTTTTCTAAAATTTCTAATACATCATTAGAATGTTTGGTTACCAATAACATTAAGATTTGACATAATTTAATATTATGAGGTAATCTTTCAATATTTAAATTTATATTAAATAATAAATTTGATAAAATCAATTGATGATGTTTATCTTGAGGGTCAAGATGAAAATTTTGACTTATTAAAGTGAAAATAATTTCAATCATTGAATCATTCCAGGGAGATTGAGGTAAAGAAAGGGAATGAGGGACATCATCGATAATAGTGTTATCAATATTGTTGTTGTCGATGTTGAATGTTGGATGAGATTGAGATTCAGAAAACATTTCACTAACAAAAAAAAAAATTTGTGAAAAAAATTTTAAAATCTATTAAAATCTATTAAAATTTATTAAAATTTATTAAAATCTATTAAATTCTATTAATTTTAGTAAAACTCACGTTAATAAGGTAACCAGCGAATTTTGATCTAATCCACTTTCAATTGTTCTCAAAATCACTTCTAATTGTGGAGGCGCTACAAATTAATAAAAATAATGAATATAATATAATATAATAAAATATACAATAAAATATATAATGATAAATAAGATAATAAATATAATACCAATTACGAAAGGTCCCATAATCAAAGGTAATATTAATCCAGAAACAATTGGTTTACTCTTTATTTTAGCAATATTTATTATATTAGTTAGAAAATTACGTGAGGGATTTGAAGTTAATTTCCGTAACTTAACGTTAATATAATAATAATAATAATGATAATAATTATAATGTTAATATATATAATAATATAATTTAAAATATATATATATATATATATGCTAATAATAAATATGATAATTAAAATTTAATACTTTACTTTTTTTAATAAAGTATATTTAAAGAACATCACATAATTTTGATAAGCGATATCATTACGTTGTATTATGTCGTTACATAAAATAGTCAAAATTTCATCACCATCATTCAATTCTACCAAACCTAAATTATCAAAAACTTCGTGAAGCTGTTTATTAATTAATTAATTAATACATATAATTCTAATAATAATATTAATAATGATGATAATAATAATAATAATAATAATAATAAATTATAAATATACCTGAATATGTGGTAATTTCATCAAACTATTAAATTCTGGTAAAATTTCTTTGACTTTATCAAAATTTCCAGTTTGAATACTCGATTCCAACTTAAATTTAATATTCTGAATTATTATTATTATTTGATTAGAAATTTCATTATTATTCTCTTTCATTTTCACTACTTTTGATGTTTTTTCTGATGTATTTTCTAATGAAGAAGAAAATTTCTTTGATGTTGAATGATCTATTATAATAATAACAATGATTATTATTTAATTCATATAAATTATTAATTCATATAAATTATTAATTTATATAAATTCATATATATATAAAATAAATTTACATACACAATTTATCATCTTCATTATCTTCTCCTTTTATGACTTTTTCATTTTCATTTCGTCTTCTTCGTTTTTGCTTCCTTTTACTATTAATATAATCTCGCGAAACGTATCATATATAATAAATAATAAGGAATTTTCTCTAGTCTTTTTATTATTATTATTATTATTATTATTATAATTACTCTTAACAAAAAAAAAAAAAAAAGAAAGGATATGAAAATTGGTTGTGAATTATTTAATGATATTGATGATGAGGATGATGACGATTCTTTTGCAAGGCCTAATTCGAAATTTATATAAAAATTAATATTTATTTTTAATAAATTACGTAACGCGATTATTATTATTATCTTTAATTAATTGCACGAAAAGTAATCGAATTTTTATAAACCTCGAATTAATAATGATTATTTAATGACAATTATAATCATTATTATTATTATTATTATTATTATTATTATTATTATTATAATCAAACATCACATAACACTTCACCTGGTAATATTCGGCTTCTATTCCCATTCGTTTTTTCTAATTCTTGTATCCAATTTTCGATATCCGAATTATCTTTAAATACTTGGTCTAAAGTGGGACTAGGAAATAGGTTTGCACTAATAATTAATTTTGACTTCCATTGTTGTAATAATTTTTTATGAATTGGATGAAAATTCGCCATTATTATTATTATTATTATTATTATTATTATTATTATTATTATTATTATTATGTACAATTATTATTTAATATTTTAAATTCGAGAAACTCGAAAAAAAAGCTCTTGAAAGAGGAGGCGCGTTTATAAATTGATCATCTAATTTGATCTACGGTCACGTGAATTAGCCTTGTTTTAAAAAGAAATTTATTTTTTACTTTTACAATGTATAACTGTAATAGACTAAATAGTGGAGAATATAAATAAACTCAAGTCTATGATATAGGTGACGTGTTCAAATTCTAACCCCACTAAATAGACAAAAAAAAAATACTATATATAATTTATGTTTAATGTTTAAATTCGTATTATCTGATAAATGTAATTATTATTATTATTATTATTATTATTATTTATCATTATTAATTATTATTATTTATTTTTATGCTTTTCACGTTTTCTAGAATAACTTCTACTATCATCGTGATTTTTTGGAAGTGGAAGTGGAGAAGCACCTAATCCAAGATGAGTAGGACGAGGTTTTGGTTCATATAATTCCTTCGCTCTTTTTTTTTTTTTGGAAATAAAATTTTTTTTTATATAGATTCTTTGTTAGATAAAAATTATCTAAAAAAAATATATATATACATATATATATATAATAATCAAAAGAATCAAATAATTAAATATAAAAAAGTACTTACTTTGAATTTTGATTTTTTCCAATTGCCATTCCTGGTTTCCAACCCATACCTCTAAGCATTGCCAAACCAAATTCTTCGATAGGAACACTATCGTAATCAATATCAGTCTGAATATATATATTATATACATATAATACAATAATATTAATTAATGTCACATGCATAAAATAATATAATAGTAATAAAAAATGATAATATTATATATACCTCATCAGGTAATCTCTCAACTTCACGTCGAAAAGCTTCTTGATCGGATAATTTCTCTTTCTTTGTTTCAAAATTCTTGTTTTCTTCCACTGAAAGTACAAGATTAGATTCTTCTATATCAACTTTTATATTTTCTATATAGGAACCTACAATTTAACAACCAATCAATCAATCAATAATTAATTAATTAATTAAAATAATCATTAATTTAAAAAACCATTATTTAAATTAAAATAATTAACCTTTCAAAAGTTCTTTTATAGCCTGCTGTTTTAATGATTGTTCATCGTCACCTTCTATTATGGATTCATTAATTTGTACTTTGCTTTTTAATTCGGATGACAATGATGATGATGACGGTGATGATGTTGATGATGGTGACGATGATGATAATACACTAGATTTTCTAGATTTGTTAGATTTACTAGATTTACTTCTTTTCTTTTCTTCTTCTTCTTCCTCTTCTTTTTCTCCTTCGGTCTTTTTTTTATTTATTACCAATCCATATGATGTTGATTCTTTATTATTATTCAATGTTTCAGTGGTTGAAGTTTTTATTACGTTGTCATCATTATTATTTTGAGAAGGAGGTAAGTAGTAAAGAGATTTATTTCGTTCTACCCAATCGACATTTTTTAAAGCCGGAATTATTAACTGTCCGTTTGTATCCTTCTTTTTATTATTATATAGACTGAAAGAAGAAACGATGGGAAGGAGGGAGAGATAATTACGGGAAAAAACTTTTATTAGACGGCCAATTCAGCGTGTAGTGATGATAGTAGTAGTATTGATAGTGATAGTGATAGTAGTAGTAGTAGTAGTAGTAGTAGTGGAGTAATAGTTGTTTCATACAGTAGTTGTTTCATACAGTAATGAAGATAACATTTGCGAGTGCTGCGTCCCATTTTACAGAGATCATAAATGTGTCTTTAACTACTGTAGAGACAAACGAACAAACAAAAAAAAACGAAAATAAATGAATTATATTAAATAAATACTAACCTTTGTATTTTATTATCTTCAAAGCCTGTAACTAATTCAATCTTTGAAGATTGATCCAAGTCATCGTAATTGTTGTCGTTGTCATAGGTGGCATCCGTGATACGTCTTTTTTTAAACTTTTCGGGTTCAAAATTATCAAAGATTCTCTTTTCTGAATTTTTTGTTGTTTTATTGTTTTTATTACTTTTCTTTTGAAGGGTCATTGAAAAACCACGATTAACTGAAGTATCTCGAGTCTCTCTTGACATTATTGATCTCTGTCTATTTGTGGATTTCTGGAATGCTAGGATTTTCTGGAATGACTTGGTAATTTTTTTCTAAATTCTTTTTTGTTCTCCAAATATTTCAATGTATGAATATATATATATAATTTAGTGTAATCACGTTTTTAAATCACGTTTTAAAAATCAAAAGTGCATTTAGACTAACATCATAGAATTTTTAAGAAATGCATGGATTGAATTAGTAAATAATTTTTATGTAATGTTTATATCTACTATGTCTAATGTCTACTTTTGGTACAGATCAAAATTTAGATATAAAGTTCTTTCTTTCTTTCTTTCTTACTCTTTTCATCTTCTTTCAAATTATCAGTTATACATTATCCGTATATTTTAATTAATTTAATTTATATTTCGCGTTTAAGTCACGAGTTCTGACCAAAAAAAACCAACCTTTCTTATCAAGTTATGTAATTATGGTAATAAATTTTAATCGAATTGAGTCTCACATTGAAGAATGGCACAAAAAAATCTTTATTGTGTTAGATCTACCGATACAAAAAAAAAAAAAACTTGATAATAAAATATATAATATATATTAATAATAATAATAAATATAATATAATAAATAATTATATGAATGCTATAAAAAAAAATATTATCAATATTTCCTTCTTCTTCGGGAGGAAACCCACTTTTGTACATTATACATTATTCTTTTTTTTATTATAATTTATTTAATTGTTATATTTGTTATATTTATTATACTTATTTGTTAGATTCATTTATTATTATTTATATTTATTTAATTTCTTAATTATCATCTACTTCTTATTTCTCTCTTTGATTATTATATATATTTTTTTTATTAATTTCGAGAGAACAACAATTATTAAAAAAAAAATTTTTTTCATTAGATAAAAAAAAAAATTAAATATATTTAATATATATATATATAAATTGATATTTATTTATTATTATTTATTATTATCATCATAATTATCATCAAATATGACAACGACACCACAACCTTCAAATACCAACCCTTCTAGAGTAATACCATTGACGTGCTCTGGGCATACTCGTCCAGTTGTACATTTACAATTTTCGCCCATCACTGATGGAACATATTATTTGATAAGTGCTTGTAAAGGTATTTTTATCTTACTCTTATTCTTCTTCTTATTATTAGTACATTCGTTTATAAATATATGAAAGTGTATATTTATGAGAAAAAAATTTTTTTTTTTTTTAGATGGAAATCCAATGCTTAGAGATGGTCCAACGGGAGATTGGATAGGTACTTTTATGGGTCATAAAGGAGCAGTTTGGAGTGCTAAATTGAGTAAAGATGCCTCGAAAGCTGTCACGGCTTCGGCTGATTTTACAGCGTATGATATTTGAATCATTTTTAATTTATTTTAATTAATTTTAATCTTTTTAATTCAATCTATTTTTTTTTTTCATTCATTCATTCATTCATTTTCAATTAATTATAATTTAATTGATTTAATTATAATTCAATTGATTTAATTATAATTTAATTGATTTAATTATAATTTAATTGATTTAATTATAATTTAATTTTTTAATTTTTTAATTTAATAATTTAAAAAAAAAAATTTTCATTTAATTCTAAAATAAATATTTTTTATAAATTTCAAAAAAAAAATAAAAATAAAAATAAAACTTTTAGAAAAGTATGGGACACTTATACAGGCGATGTACTTCATTCTTTTACTCATGGTCATATTGTACGTTCAACAGATATTTCAGATGATGGAACGCGCATTGTATCTGGGGGACAAGAAAAAAAGTTGAGAATATATGATTTAAATACAAGTGAACCAACTGCGGAGGCAGAAGGACATGAATCTACTATTAAAAGTGTCATTTGGGATGGGGAAAGGAATGTTGTATTAAGTGCTGGGGATGATAAGGAAATTCGGTAAGTCTTATGAATTATTTATATTGGGAATTAATTTTTATGTTAGGAATTATTTATTTACAATTAAAATTTTATTTTTTTTTTTTGTTTTTAGTATTTGGGATCTTCGTAATCTTAGTCAAGTTAATACTTTCAAAACAGAACATTCTATTACTAGTATGGAACTTTCAGCTGATGGGAAATATATCACATGTACGGCTGGAAAGATTGTATATTTTCTGGATGCTTCGACGTATGCAATAATAATAATAATAAGTTACCTTGTAAATTTATATTCGTAATTTATATTTATAATCCACATCATATTTTTAATTTAATATAATATAGTTATCAAGCCGCCAAATCTATCGCAACAGCTTATGATGTTTCTTCAGTTTCTTTACATCCAGATCACAAGAGATTTGTAGCAGGAGGAAGTAACGATTTATGGGTAAGGATATATGATTTCGAGAGTGGTAAAGAACTCGGTAAGTTGATTTTTTACATATAATCTTTTGTTACAATATTTATTAAATATTTTGTTTTGTAAATATTAAATATTTTGTAAAATCTATTTTTGGGTTGTAAAAATTAGAGGTTTATAAAGGTCATCACGGACCAATTCATACAGTAAGCTATAGTCCTGATGGAGAAATTTATGCTACTGGTTCAGGTGGGTGAATTTTTTTTTTTTAATTAAAAAAATTTATTTTATTTTATTTTATTTTATTATAATAATTAAGTTACATAACTGTTTCTTTTTTTTTTTTTTGACGATTTCTATTACAATTTCTATTAAACCATTTCGATTAATTCTAGAGGATGGCACTATAAGATTGTGGCAGGTAAAAATATATATATATATAATATTTAGTAATTAATATTTTTAATATATATATTTTTTTTTGTCCCGACAATTCTAACAATTAATTATATAAATTATAGACGACGCCTGGAAAGAGTTATGGACTTTGGCAAAATAAAGCTACTAAAGAAGAAAAGGAAAATGAAGTAAATGGAATACCTACAGAACAATAATAATAATAATAATTGTGAAAAAAATTTGAAAGAAAGTATAAATGAAAAGGAAAAAAAAAAAGGGAGAAATATATATATAATATTAATTAATGTTTGTAAAATTCCATTTTTAAAACCATTTTAAATCAGAGGTGTGTGTATTTAAATCAGGATATTAAATTAAAATAAGAAAGGGAAAGAAAAAAAATGATATACCACAAAATACAAAAATAATTATAATAATAATAATATAATAATAATAGTAATAGTAGTAATTAAATTATAACAAAATTGATACCAAACAAAAAACTAACCTTTTTCACAGACAACAGAAACATCTAAGCCAAAAAATCATTTGAAGTTTGAAATACTATTGTCTCATCATCACCATCACCATCACCATCACCATCTATATCTGAATTATTATTATCAAATAATGATTCATATTGTAATTGTCAAAATGTAAAATATTGAAATAGTGAATAATGAATGAATTATAACCATTTGGAAGTGAAATATTTGAAATGAATGAATGAATGAATGAGTAAATGAGTGAATGAAAATATTAGTGAAAACAATTACCTATATCAATATTATCAATATTGGAAGAATGTGTAGGAATATCACCATAATTTTCATTAGAAACGATTATCCTTTATTATTTTTATTTTCCAATAATAAAAGTTTTAGAATGTAAATTTCAATGATAAATGGAATATATATATACAAATATATTCAATATATATCCCAATTTTTAACTTACTAAATAATTTATATTATATTATATTAAATATATATATAATTTTTTTTTTTATATCATAATCATTCAATCAACTTGAAATATTATTGACTCATACCCATCATTTAATTCATCCCCTTCTTGTTGTTGTTGGTGATGTTCAAAATTATTATTATTAAGATTTGATTCCAAATTACTTAATTGTGTCATAAATGGACGTCTTAAAGGTGATTGACCATCTGACATTGAGGATGGTGCGGGACTGGCTGATCTTGTTGATGTTGAAGTTTTCTTTGATATTACTAATATTTTTGATTATTATTATTATTATTATTATTATTATTATTATTACTATTATTATTGCTATTTGATTTATTATCATTATTGTTATTATTATTATTTGATTTATTATCATTATTGCTATTATAGATAAATTATAAATATAATATCTTAATTTATACTTACATTTTAACTGATTGAAAAACAAATAATTAAATTACTTAAAAATCTTTATAATAATAATAATAATTCAAATAATATAAATAATTTAAATAATTTACCTTTGCTCCAGAATTTGATATGAAATTTGGTGTATCCACTGAATCTGATTCTAAATTCATAAAATAATTAGATCATGAAATAATAATAATAATAATAGTAATATTAATAATAATAATTTTGATACCGACGAATTGATTTTTGCTTTTTAACTTTAGGATATTTAGCAGGTGACGATGCCTAATGATATTTAAATAATTTAATATTATGTAATATTATGTAATATTTTATGAGAGTTAAATTTAATGTTACTAATATTACGCAATGTTACATGATTTACACAATATTACATAATAATATATAATATTGAATCATCTTTAATAAATTAAGATTTTGATTACCCTTGACTTTCCGTTCACTTTCTTGCCTATAAAACATATTTAAATATTTAATTATATTAATGAGATTATATTAATTAAAATGAATTCGATTAATTGGATTAATTGGATTAACTTACGCTTTTTGTCCGTATATAAACTTCCATCCGAATCACTTGGATCTTCTGAAAGTAATGGTGTATGAGGTGATGATGGATTTCTTTCATTACCCATTCTTTTTTTTTCATTTTAAAATAAATAATTTAATAAATAATTTATTAGTTAATTAAAAAAAAGGAAACTTCATTTTAATAGATTTTTCTTGATATAAAAAATACCTTAGGTTAGCAACCCGACTTGAACTTCTACCAGCCAATCCCATACATTTTTCCAGATGTGGCGCGTATCGTTGAGATGGATATGGTCGTTGACAATTTACACATTCAAAAGTTGGTGAATTATTTGGTTGTGGGTGATTACCAAAAATGTCAAGTCCCGGTTGTGCTACTACATAAATTTTATTCTTTTTATCATCATCAAAACTTTCTTTACTCATTTTTCTTGGTTTTCTTATTATTTTGTTGTTTTTGTTAATTTTTTTTGTTTAATATATCAATTTTTTTTTTTTACTTACCATATGAACGACATCTAAATATGAAAGCATTTATATTTTAATAAAATTGCTTCTTTTAATTTCTTTTTTAAATTCTTTCGAGAAAATTGATTGTAATTGATTACAATTGATTACTTACTCGACATTACATAATTGACATTTGGAGGTGGCCAATTTAGCTTCTCTATGTGCTTCAAATATTACATCTATTGTACATTCATCCAATAAATCACAAAGAATTGAAAATGTCTATCGAACAAAACAATACAAAATAATACAAAAAATGATAAAAATAATATGATTTAAAAATTTTCATCATTATCGACAGTATTATTAAGTAGTATTAAGTATTATTATGTATCCATTACCAACGCTGAGTTAACTTTGGTAGTTGTTGTACTTTGAGTACGTGAGGAAAACTCTGAAAACTCTTTAAAGTTGTCAGGTGATCCTATTGAGTTATTTAATGAGCTATAAAGAAAGTATATTTTTTTTTATTTTTTATTTTTTTTTTAAAAAAAAAGGTATTCAGAAGTTACCGAATGGCAACTTCAAACATTCATCAACAACCTTCAACATTCATCCTTATTCAACACTCGACATTCATCAACGTATATTATTGTGAAGTGAAAAAAAAATTGTTTACATACTCATCAACTTCACCATTACTTTGAACATACTGAGAATCAGGGGATGGTTCTGAAACTGACATTTTCGAGTTTAATAATAGTAATAATTGTGATATTTCATCTTTAGTATACTTTATTTATATATGTGTATATATGTTATATACTTACATTTATGTATATTTTTTTACATAGCATTAAATTTTAAAGTTTGTATATTCTTTATTGTATCACATATGCACAGTAAAGTTGTACTACAATTTTTCATGATAATCTTTTTTATCCCACGTCCAGTCTATTATAAAAGACTCAAAATTATTTTTATTGAGTCATATAAAAAATATGACGTTGACTAAAAAGTAGGCTTAGACAAGTCAAAAAAGGAATTTGCATGATAATAATAATCAATCATCATCATCAAATAATAATCAATAATTGAACATATAATGAATAGTAACATGATTTTTGTTAGTAAATTTTTTTCAAGTGATTTACACAAAAATACCTTTTTTAGATTTCTGACTTGTGCTATTCCTTCCGTTCGTTATTACGCGTTTATATTTTTATGAATACGCAAACTGCACCTTATTGCTTATGAGAAAAAATGTTTTGCACCAACGGAATTACTTCACGTGAGACAACAAAATAAAACTTATAAAAGAAGTCAATGTTGCAAAATTGAAAACTTATCTTTTTTTCTCGTCCTCTCGTTTCCCCTTGGTTATCTACTCTCATTTTGAAAGTTAAATTTGATTTATGACTTTATTTTCATAAGAAATGGTTACCTTTCTTTAAAAAAAATCTGGCTATAATATGATTCTTATGATTTTATTTTCATAATGAAAGATTTCTCTTTTATATTTGAGAGAGA
>CAJVPK010000767.1:0-22198 GCA_910592015.1 Diversispora eburnea | reverse complement strand
TAATTTTTATTTTTATAGTGATTATCAAAAATCATTTTCGGTAATCATTATAAAAATAAATTTACTATTGTCAATTCCAATCTTATTTGTGTGGTGGATACCCAAAAAAAAATAAATAGCTAGTTATATTATTAAAACGATATCAAGTACAAAAGTCATATAAATCTCTACATTTGTTTCCAATCATTTTTTAATTTCCATTTAGCTAAAAGGAAATTTATGAAAAATAAAAGATATCCACTTCCTAAAAACCACTTTAAAATTAACAAAATAGTTCAAGTTATTGAACAACCGAAAGATAATAACTTTGATTTCATTTATGAAACTGGCGAAACTGGTGTTAAAATGAATGATGGAACTAAAAAATGGCAACTAAATGCGAAGCGAATCAAAAGATCGTGCGTCTTATTAATGTTCCGTTCCCTCCAGGATTAACTGCAGAGGATCTAATAAAACCTAGAAATAAAAATTGTGATAAAAGGAAAGTACCGAATAAATTCTTTTATATACATAAAATGGTACACCATGTGTTTGGAGAGAGAAGGACAGAAAAATGATCAAACGTCAATTTCTCCTTATATTTCTGAACAATGTGAACAATGGAGTAAGGAACTTCAAGATGTTAAGGATTATTATCATGGATTGTCTAAAAGTGCGTGTAAATTGTTCAAAATAATATACGGAAAAGAAGGATTTAAAGCCAATACTCCAAGTAAATAAAAATTATTATTTAATAATTCCTTATTGTATTTCATAATGATTATTTTCTTAATTTCAATATTCTCAAAAATTTTACAGAAAAAGTACGAAAAAATCAGGAAAACACCAATAAAAATGATAAAACACGAAGCAAAAAATTAACTGAAATATAATCTAATATTATGAAAGAAAATCTCAACTCAACTGGTACGTTTGAACCGCCACGTCAACAACCTCAACATAAACAACCACCACATCAACAACCTCAACTACATCAACAACATTTATCAGATAATTTTACGGCATGTGCATTTCCCGATGTTCAATTTTTACAATTGGAAAATATGTGATTTGAGTTGCAACAACTTCCTTTACTCCTAATTAATAAATCTCAACATTCAGAGTCGTCAGAATCGTCATATTCTTCTTCTGAATCTTCATTTCTTGGATATCAAACATCAGAACAGTCGCTTGAAATGGAGATGGATGATTATTGTCTTACAAATAATATGGATCATACAAATAATATGAATCATGCGAATAATAACATATACGATTATGATCCAAATAAAATTATTTATTTAAATAATAATAAATGTCCTTCAGAATTTAAAGAATTTCCTGAGCAAGTAAATGATGAGTATAGATACGTAGGACAATATCAACTATAATTATATTATTAAAAAATAAAAAAAAAAAGATAATCTGATATGACTTTTATAAGTTTTTTAAGCATCTTTATTAAACAATTATATTTTTTTATTTGATTATTATTTATTTATATTTATCTATTTATGATCATTCTATTGATATTCATTCAATTCTTTATTCTCTATACCACACACACAAAATAACACAAAATAAATTTATTTTTACCAGAAAAAAAATGCGATAATAACTTAGACAAATATATAAATATATATATAATATATATATAAATGTAAAATATATCCCGTGTGTTTTTTTTATTATTTTCTAATTATACTGAACTTTGATAAATTTAAATGAGAAATTATTCGAATTGTTCTCAAAGAATTCAAATATGGTACAATTGTTATATGAGAACAAATCTTATTTTTTAAATGATTTATTTTTCTATAAGATTCAGTTCAGTAATATCAAACCTCTAATATCACTTTAGTATCTGCTTTTATTGACATTTCATTAATGCTGCGTACATATCAGCAAAATTGACTTGTCTCACCTAGAGATACTGTAATCTCAACTGCCAATGCAAATGTATTTTGGAGGGGCAAACTGGATATAATTTTATTGAGTTCCATTAACTCTAAATTATTTTGTATCTTTTTTATAAAACTCTGTCAATTCCAGTTTTTTATGTAAAGGTCATTTTAACTATATTTACATCAACAATTTCCGGACTACACCTACAGATTTATCATAAAATCCTTTTTCAAAACATTACTTCTTTCAAAACTATTTCTGTTGGATTAGTTGGTAATGATTATAGGTATGGAATGGATGATTTGATGTGAATTTTTTTTATTAGTTTAGATAAAATGACACGTGTAATAAATAATATTGAAAGTTTTATTGGCATTTAATAAACAAAAATGGTTTAGCCAATTATTTCAATTCTTTTATTTATCATGTAATCCATAAATGACTATTAATATATGCAATTAATATTTTTCAAAAATTATAAAATTTTATATTTAATAAATTGAAATTCCCGCGCCAAGTAATTTAAAGAAGATTACTAATAATCATAATGATTTTCCCTTCCCACTTTTGGTATCTGTTTCATATTGATGCTCATGTTCATTGTTGTGTTGCTCAAGGGTTTTAGGGTACAATTATGTATGTAAATGTAAAATATTCACACATCGCGACTGCTGAATATTATTATTTATTTTATTATATATTTTTAGTTTAATGATAAAAAAAAATTAAAATAAGAAAATATACGAGTTAATTATTTTAGTTAATCAAAGGAATTCCTATTCCGTTGAGTGACATCTGAATCTTTTTGGGTAAATTTCGAATAATCATTAGAATATTTAGAATATTATTTCGGTAATTTATTTACTTTTTTGGTTTGTTTGCCTTTATGCTCTTTATACTGTGTGTTTGATGTGTGAGTAATCTCAGTATTAACAATACTCTTTTAAATACCAAAATTATATGAAATCTATAATTTTTTAATTTTTCTGAAAGGAAATTTATGGTAAACCGAACGACCGTCTATATCAAGATAAAAGATATCCTATCCACTTCTTAGAAACTACGTTAGAAATTGACAAATTAATTCTAAACAATTATCAAATAGCGATATGACTTATCAAGTTATTCAACCACCGAAAGATAATACTTATGATTTCATTTTTGAGTTTAAGACTGGTGGTGAAATAACAAATGATACTGTAGCTAAAAAATCACAACTAAATACGAAAGCAAATAAACCTATCTGGGGTCTTACTAATGTTCCGTTCCCTCCAAAATTAACTGAAGAGGATATAATAAAACCCAGAAATAATAAATGTGACAAAACGAAAGTACCTAATAAATTTTTTATATACAGAAAATGGTACACCATGTGTTTGAATTCCGATGAAAAGAAAAACGATCAAACGTCAATTTCTCCTCTTATCTCTAAACATTGGAGTAATGAGCCTCAAGAAGTTAAGGATTATTATGCTTCCTTGTCTGAACGTGCAGGTGAATTGTTCAAAAAAAGATATGGAATATATGGACTTAAAAGAAAAACTCCAAGTAAATATAAATTTTTATTTAATATTTCCTTATTGTATTTCATCTTGATTATTTTCCTAACTTCAATATTCCCTAAAATTTTATAGATAAAATACAAAAAAATAAGAAACAACGAAACAAAGAATTACCTGAAATACATCCTAAAAATAAGGAAGAAAATCTCAACTTGACTGGCATATTTGAATTATATCAACCACATCAACCACATTTATCAAATAGTTTTATAGCACGTACATTTCCTGCTGTTCACTCTTCACAATTGGAAGCCTTGCCACTTTCATTACAGTTACAATCTTTACAACAACCTTTACTCATATTTGATCAATCTTCACATCTCGAATCTTTATCTCCAGACTCTTGATCAGAAACTTCAAATTTCCCCAGAATCTTCACATTCATCTCCCTGAATCTCAAACATCTCATTCTTCGAAATAGTATGAGATAAATCATATATATGAATATTTGAATCATGCAAATAATATGTAAGATTCGATTACAAATTCAAATATCATATATGTCTCACAGAATTTCCAAATATTAATGATTCCACCGACTGCGACTCACTTGTAATTAGTAATGAAAGACAAGAAAATGATGTCCAACTGAGTTTTCTACTTAGATTATATTTTGTTATTTGATTATTATTTTTATTTTATTTATATATCTATTCAATTATTTTATTTAAAATGTATTTTGTGATTTTATCAATGAAATTGATCAGTCCATTAATATTCATTCAATTTTTTATTGTCTAATCATCTTTATAGCACCACACAAAAGAAATTTATTTTTACAAAAAAAAATTACTATAATAATTAGGCAAAAAGAAATAAATAAATAATTATAAATATCTATAAATAAATATAAATATCTACAAATAAATATAAATATAAATGACTTCTAATATTTATTATAATTGATTTAACTTGGATGCAATAAGAAAAATGAAATGACTGATAAATTGGTATTAAATACAACCTCCAAGATAACATTTGATTTCTGACGTATATTCTTCAGTAATTCATTGCAAATGATGGTGAAAAAATAATTGTCATCTAATTGATGATTTATAGTGAAAGTTACAAAAGTGATTCAGTTTTTTTTTGAGAACACAGCAATAACTTGGTCTAGAATTATTTAAATATATGAATTTTTCTTTGAGAGCAGGTGATGTGATGATACTTATCATTCTGAAAACGCATGCAAGATATAGTGAGTTTTGACTATTTAATTGCTGATCCACATGTAATCAATAGAAATTATATAGTAAATTGTGGCGTTATGTTATTTAATAAAAAAAAACTTCACTTATCCAGTAAAGCTTGTTTTAACTGGTAGTATTGAGTCAAAACTTCATTATGGTCTATATTTATGTGACTGGTGGATTTTTTCTAAAGAAAAAACTCAAGAATGTCAATAATATTGTCCAATTCCTTTACATTTAGGCTTGAAGTTATAATACAACTTAATAATAGTCCATTTACCACTGTGTAGTTTGCAATATTCATAGTTCTTTACAACTCGTTATATTTGAAAAGGAACAAAAGTTGCAATATTAATACAAGTGACACTGCAGCTGTTAATTCCATTTATCAATTAGTTTTGGGTCAAAAGGAAAATTATTAAAATAAAATTAGCAGAACATACTTCTGAAATCCTATATAAAATTTCTTAAACTATAATAAAATAATCTTTTTTTTAAAAAAGTTTACTTTTTGAGATCAGATTTATACATGTTACCTGCAAAATATGCTATTGTTAGTGAATTATTTTTGTGGTTTGTAACACAAGATGGCAATCAAAAGAAATTCGCGTCACATGCGGATCAGCAACTAATTGTTAATACTAACTACTTTTCGCAGATCTTTTTGTTTGCCTTGATCTCGGGTATCTTTTGCTCATCCAAAATGTTTAAAGTGAATTTTTATTTATATTAAATAGTAGTTTAAGAAGTTTTTAATTTTATTAAAAAACAATCTATGCTAATTCTGATTTTGTTGAATAATAGTTATCTAAGTCTTATTAATGATGAATGTTTCAAATTAATTCATTGATATTTTCAATTTGCAATTTTTGTTGTTAAATGAATTTATTATTTTCTATTAATCTTTCTTGTGGATTTCATTTTATATGTTTTATCTAATCGTTAACATGAAATTATTTGTATTATTGCTTATTTTACCAAATAAAAGGTGAATGGTTCCAAAAACTCTCTGAAGAAGTGAAAAATCTGAGTATTAAAAATTTTTGATATTTAATTAAATAAATAGTAATTTTTGGTATATATAAGTACAAAAAAGCCAAGACAATGAGCTTGCCTAATTGTATTAGTGGATGTTTTATTCCAGTATCGATGTCACACTATTACATTCCAAGGAGTATCTCTAACACTTGACTTGCAAAGGGAATCTGGAATCTACATAACCTGTAGTATTTCTATTCTTAGATTATATTATTTTAGTAATATCAAATAAACAATTTGCTTGTAATTTGAACAATAATATGAAAAAGCCAATCAAGATAGTTCAATTATAAAATTTATAAACTGAAAGGATGGGAACATACAATAGAACAATAATAGCAAAATTAAATACCAAAATACAAAATAATCCAAAAGTTTGCTTATAATATTTAAAGATACAAATATAGTATAGTATAGAAAAGCACATAACAATTATCAAGCAAAAGGAAAAGAATTCAAACTAGATTAGTTATTATATAATAAATTCATTATTGAGCTTACCAATCAATTACAATAAAATAACTTTTATATTTTTACATCTAATCAAAAAAACAAAAGTCTTTGCTCCTCCTTAGCTTAAAAAATTACAGAAATAAAATTTCTTACTATGACTATTAAATTAAGCATGATGAATACCAAAGAGTCTGATTTGTGTCTCAACACTAAAATTAACTATAAAATTGAATTTTAAAATAATATTATGATATAAAAGCAAGGCTGAGTTATTTTATGCCATTATAGATAGGAAAATAAAAATTTTACTATTGAAATCACGATTTTTCTGCAATAAGTAATAATACACATGATTACACCAGAATTAAAGGTGCTTAATCAACTTAAAGTAGAAATATTATTATTAGTATTAATTAGAGCAAAGAAAAAATCTGAATTATAATCTTAAGGATTATTTCACTGCACCGAAGCAGAAGACACCTAATATGAATCAATCTTTGCACAGTAATTCATACAATCTTAAAAGAAATGATAAGTGTTTAATTAAAAACTAAACAAAAATAAAATTCTGCATTAATAAGTATTCATTATTATGTATATTATTTCAAAAAATTAAACAATCTCATACAAGAATAATGAGAAATCAAATATTCTAATTAAAGTCATGGAGACTAACATATTAAGCAGAGTCATAAAAAGTTTTCAATCAAAAAGAAATATTATAAAAATGGAACAA
The DNA here is from genome assembly GCA_910592015.1 of Diversispora eburnea. Taxonomy (NCBI): domain Eukaryota; kingdom Fungi; phylum Glomeromycota; class Glomeromycetes; order Diversisporales; family Diversisporaceae; genus Diversispora; species Diversispora eburnea. The sequence continues at coordinate 15,335 of CAJVPK010000767.1, read as the reverse complement.
AATTACTTTATATATCATCAAATAGGTCATTATTTTTCAGAGAAAAATTATCATCTAAAGCTTTTTTATAAAATGAAATCAATAATGGTATAGACAAAAACTTTTCATTAAACTTGCTGAGAAGATTGTTGAGCACATTAAATAATAGTGAGAGAAATGAAATTGATTAAAACTTCTCTTTGTTATATGATATAATCTATAATTGATGAAATAAATATTTGAAGAAATTTGAAAAATGCAACAATAAAAAATTAATAAATATTGCTAAAGAGGATGTGTATTCTATTTCATAATTAAAGTTGAGTTATATTCCTTCTACAATATAAATTTATAACCTCCTGATAGTAAAGATATTAGTATTAGTATATAATACCTAGTCTTCAAATGCGTGAGGCCTTACAGAGAAGTGTGATTTCTCTCTGAAGATTGTTCCTTAATGAAACATGTCTTTTTATACAACAGAAAAATAATATAAAAATAACATGTAAAATATCAAAAAAAAAAAAGATTAGCATTATATCATATTCTATCATAAATATCTATAATTAAATATCATAGTACAACTAAGATTTACTGCTTCTGAAAATAAAGTATTCCTTCTTTAATTTGTAACCTTAATTACGACTTTTAGAAAATATTGGCATCTGCTAATAGTTTCATACTGTATTTTATGATAATTAATGAAAAAATTCAGTTTTTCTGCAAATTGGTTATTTCATAGATATAGAAATGTCACATAATAAAGTAGAAAATTAATTATTTCATCATAAATTAGTAAATATATTTAAAATAATGATCAAATAAATTTCTTTGAAGTCTGGCTTCTTGTGTACATGTGATTAAAATAAAAATAAACTAATTCTAGAGTTCATCCGGGAATAAGAAAACATTAGACCAATACACAAAGACAATTGTGATATTAATAATTTTATAGAATAAAGTTGCAACATGAGAAACTTGGAAATTATATGATTAAATCAAATCTCTTGAAAGTTTACAGAAAGGGATTGAATCTATTTTCATACCATGTTATCAAATCATTGAATGAAAATTAGATATATCTCCTTTTTCAAATAAATGGAGTTTTATAGAAATTGGAATTGGGCTTCTGAGATATCACTAGCAAAGGATGAGGTGACAGAGTAGTTTCTTATTATTTAAAAAATTTTTAGTCATAGTCTAATTTATTTTATATGAAAATAATAAATTCTCTTGACATAATAGTCAAATTGCACTAACCAAATAGAAGTAGTCATTATTGATTAAATGCGAAAATATAAAAGTTATTCCTAAATCTTTAATATAAATAAATAAAGAATAGTAAGAAAGATCCAGTATTGTACAAAGTTCATGAAAATCAATATGTATTATAACCATATCATAAAGTGTCAGAGAAATGTATTAATTAATTAGAAAAAAAAAAACAGAAAAAAAAATCAAAAACACAATATGCATATACAGAATAAGCTACTTAAGCATAGATAATTTATTAGTATATTTACTAGAATACTTTGAATACTTTTAATTAACAACTTCTAGAAAATGGTTTTATCTTGAAGAGATATCAAAGATCCATTTATTAAGCATATTAAAGGATGATTTGCTTATGCATTCAACCTAATAGTCCTCTAATGTCATTAATTATCAAAGGTAATTTAGCTTCAAGAAAGTACATTTTGTCCACAGTTAGATGTACAATATTCAACATGGAGCTTGACATATCATTTGTTATGCCTTACAAGATTACAATTTATATATTTTTGAACAATATAATTATGAATAAATATAACAAATATACAATCATTTTTACTTGTTAGTCAAAATAAGGTAAGAAAATGTTAAATATTTCCCTGAAACAAAAAAAGAAATATGTATATTTTTTTGAAACAAAAAATTAAATAGTATATTAAATGCATCAACGAAATCATGTTGATGTTTATAGTTGATTGGCCAAAAATATAGTTAGTGATACTAAAAAAAAGTAGTGACCAACTGAATAAGACAAATTCTTTTATTATCTCCAGGAACTTTATGGATAGAAGATAACAAAGATAATTCATCAGGAGTTAGTTGTGAACTTGTCAACCAATACTAATATAATAAGAAATGTATTAAATTTACAGAAAAGATCTAGATTCCCTTATGCAGATGTGATGGGAAGTATAATTCAAAGTCTAGCATTACTTTGAAAGATGGGAAGTTGATAAATATCTTCATATAAAAAATTAAGCTATATTTAACCTAAAGCTTATTAAAAAACCCTTATATTCCTCTTAACATATTATCGAGTAGGCTGATGATCGTCTGGAGAGGTGCATATATTACAAAGAATTATAGTTTAAAGTTTTCAATCATTAATTGAAGGAGTAGTTAATTACATAAAACAATCAAAGTCATCTTACACAAATTGGCTATTTTACAATGTCACATTTTTAAATGATTAATATATATGATAAATATTAGTCATTAACACAAGGTCAAATTAGTATAATATATTATGCCTTCGATTTGTATTTTAATTCTAGTTCTATTAATTTTAGAGGAATAGATTTTAGTCATTTTAAAAAATATATAATAGCCAAAAAAATCAGAACGATCAACTAGAATGTATTTGTGACGCTAATTTTTATTTTATCCTTGATAACTTTCTTTGCTTTTAGATTAGCTAGTTAGAAAAATAGATAATATTTGGTGAATTATTATAGCAATGTATTTATAAATATCTTCCTGAATTTTATCAAAATACCATTTTTTAAAAAATTTCCTTATTATTATATTATTTTACTTATATGATTTTTGGATGTTTAGCTTTTATGGAGGTAAAAAATAGATTTGAAAGTTGCTATTTATAAATAGGATATAGCCCATTTGCTTTATCTGACAGCATCTGCCGATCAATACGGATAAAATCATTACCTGTACGAAAATTCTTTGAGAAATATGCGTTTCACGAATTAATTCTTAGAAAATTCTTAGATAATAAAGATTTATTCGAGAACGAGATTCTTTTTATTCCGAATTGGTCATATAAATAAGTGGTTATTTTTTTTTTATCAAACCCTTTAATTTTAGAATTTTAATTTTTTATTTAAACTGCTAAATTTTTGAATACTCTGACTATTATTGACTAAAATGTATTAACTGTAAGGAGCCAAAATATTCACAAATTGTATGTACTCGATGTATCCCCATGAGCAGAAATAAAAACATTGATGGTTTCATCAAAGAATCACGGGCTTTTCGCTCAAATTTAGAATGGGTACCATTTGAAATGTTCACAAATATAACATTAGTCGGGGAAAGGTGATTTTAGTGAAATTTCTAAAGCGCTTGGAAAAAAGCCAACTTTGATTGCCAGGAAGTTGTTTTGAAAGTTTTAAATAATTCGCAAAATGTAGATGAAAAATTTTTAAAAGAGGTGACTTTTGTTTATTATTTTATTTTTATTGTTTTATTATTTTATTATTTATTAACACCTATAAATTTTATTTTTAGTTAAAAAACATGAACCAATTAAGATTAAATGAGACCACTATAATTCAATGTTATGGAGTAACACGGGACCCAAAAACTAAAAGTTTGTATTTATTTTAAAATATTTACCAAATGGGGACTTATACCATTTCTTACACAAAATTTTAATGGAATAGACTGGAATTCAAAGATTCGATATTTATGATATTTATGTAAAATCGTCTCAGAAATTGAAGATATCCATGAAAACGGAATTATACATCGAGATTTGCATAGTGGAAATATTCTTATTAATAATGAATATAATTATAACTATAATAATTATGAACATGCAGTTATATCAGATTTCGGATTTAGTAACCAGCGAATATTGAATCAAGAAAATCTCAAATATATGGAATAATTCCATTTATGGCTCCAGAACTTTTTAATGGTTAACTATATTCATTTGCAACAGATATTTATAATTTAAGAATGATTATGTTGTCATACAAAAGGACATCAAACTTTTCATGATCAAGATCATGGACCAAAACTTATATTAGATATTTTAGATGGAAAAAGACCAGAGATTACTGAAGATACCCGGAAATTTATACCAATTTAATGAAAAGATGTTGGCATTTTGATCCTTCTCAACGACAAACAATAAAATACATTGTTAATACGTTTTAAATATTTCATGCAAAAATGATAGAGAGCCAAAGAAAAAAAGACTTGAAATGATTAGGTTGAAAAAATATTTGTAAAAAATCTAGGATATGAACATCCCAATTCTAGATATTATAGCAGATCATTAAATTCCATATTATAATCAATTACTTCAGGTATTCAATATTTTATAGTTTTTTTTTTTAAATTAAAATTTATATAAAATATATATTGAATTAACAGTAAACAGTACACTATTAGATTTTGATCTATTCTCAAATGACAAATTTTGATATAATGGACAGCAAGTAAGATTAATATACAGTAATTTATTGAATATTTACTAATAATAATTATTTATTTAAGAAATAGTTATCTGTAAACAATTTAAAAACTCTTGCCATGGTTTAAGTGCAGAACATTCCAAAAAAAAAAAATTCCTTATATGAATTTTATATGTATTTTTTTATAATAGCCAGATGATTTTAATTCCAAATTTTGATTTTCATTCTGTATTTTATCATGGAAAGAAAATGTCTTAATAATTTAAAGCTAGGATTTTATTATTTATAATTCACTAGAAATAATTGAGATTTGTTTGTATATCTGCAATCATAATAGTGGTAAAAGTGATAAATGTGTATTGTATAAATGAATATTTATTTATTATTTGTTTTTTATTATTTTATTTTTATTATTATTATTTTTTACTTATTTATTCATTATAATCACCAATCATACAATGTTCACACCGATAATTCTTAAATAATAAATTATCTTCAGGATCAAAAAATGTACATGCGGCAGCTTTCTACTAAATTTAGGAAGTATTATCTAAACGTATTAATTTTTTTGGTTTCTCTTTATTATTACTATTATTCATATTATTATTATTGATATTACCATTATTATTGATACTATCATTATTATTGAAAATACACTATTATTAGTTGCGTTGAATGATGTTAATGAGTTTTCCATTTATACTATTGAGAAAATTAGCACATCACCACATGGCTTTGCCTCAATGGATCTATTCTTTTTATTATTATTCATCTTCATTCTTTCTTTTAAGAGATTGATTAATAGCTGCTATTCATCAATATACTTTTTATTATATTATTATTTATTATAAGAAAACTTTATAAAAAAACTCCGTGATGTTATTATAATCGATTTTTCCTAATGAAAATTTATAATGTCATTGTTTGATGATTCCATAATATTGACTTATAAAGGATTAAAGAAGCTAAATTTTTATTATAATAAGTCTTACTAATATAGATAAGCAAAGAGAACATTACACTTTGTATTATAAAACCAGTTTTTGATAGAATTGATTCAGCCATGCTTTAACTTTCTTCTTCGGGTAATGGGCTATATTCTTCTGGTTAAATTTCGATATTCAAATTGATTGCTATTATTATTATTTTTTCTATCCATTTTCTTATTTATTGACTAATTGAGTAATATTATTATGTAGGCATTTTTTATTATTTACCTTTAGTATAGAGAAACTTCTTCTATCCGAGACCCAGAATAGATGTCTAAAACTTACTTATAAATTGTATTGAATAATTAACTAATTCTAATTTCTCTGGAACCTTTAAATTGTTATAGTACATCAGGAAACTTTATTAGGCGAAAATTTGCGCAAATTTTTATCTATATTTTTTTCCGTTTTTCAACTTCGCTCGCAATTTGCGAGGTAAAGAGCGATTTTATACTAATATGTTTCTAATATAGAAAGAAAGGCCTGGTTCTTGGCTACAAAACAATCCATGTTTCATTCCGGTAGCATCAATATTCGTGGAGTTATTCATGTTTAAAATTGAACGTCCGTGAAAAAATCGTGTGAAAATTTGCGGAAATTTGCGCAAATATCGTGAAAAATTGCAAAATATTTTCGCGCAATTTTTCACAAATTTTCGCACGTTTTTTCACGGACGTCCGAATTTAAACACGAATAACTCCACGAATATTGACGCTATCAACATGAAACACATATCATTTTGTAGCCAAGAACCAGTCCTTTCTTTCTATCTTAGAAACATAGTAGAAAATCGCTCTATATCTCGTAGACCGCGAACAAAGTTGAAAAACGAAAAAATATAGATAAAAATTTGCGCAAATTTTCGCCTAATAAAGTTTCCAGATGTAGCCTGACATATCATATCTAGTAGAATGAACTTGAGAATTTCCTCCGTACAAAAGAAAGTAAATTTTAATATCAAAGCAAAAATAGATCTATAATCTGATCTACCTTCCGTCACGAAAATAAGGGTAAAAATTACAGTACTTCTTTGGATAAAAAGCTTAATTTGAAATTGTCAGAATTTTCAAACTTTTTAATAATCCATTCTTATTATTATATATAAAATTTTAAAGATGTTAAAAATCTTTTTATCAATTAAATGCTAGTAATTATCAATTACACATTATTTTCATAATTATTAATCAATTTTTACATATATATATTTATTTAATTGAGTGGTTTTATAAAGAAGAGGAAATAAAAAATTTAGGGATTACGTATTAAACTTATGAAAAAGGCGAGACAAACATCGCTATTTATAATAAAAATTATGTATTAATGTTAATGAAGAATACGAGATCAATTTTAAATATTCCAAATAATATTCCAAATTGATTTGATTATTGTATTGAATAAACAAATAAAATATTATTTGAAATATTATTATGTTTGAATATTTAAATATTATGTACTAAAAATCAACGGTATATAAAATTTATGCAAAATTTTAGATAACAATTTTGTTAACAAAAAAAAATTTAATATCGTTTGATAAGCTTTGATATATGATTTTATTAAGTTTATTCATTCATATTAAAATTAATTTTATCGTTAAAATTAAAATTAATCATTTCGTTTCTTTATTAATTCGATACAACATTGAATTTGACAATAAAATTAAACTAATTTGACTTTAAAGTTAATTAAAAAATAATTGATGGATCATCAGGAACAATATGAAACAGAATAATCGAAATCTTTTAAAGTATATAATCACTATGGCCTAGGTGAATAACATTCACATATTCCAATTAATAGTTATCAATGGAATTATCAGTTGATAAATAATAAAAAAGAACGAGAATTAGATTTCATGATATGAGCACATGGAATAATTGATGAATTTTTTTGCTAGTAGAAAAAGTCATATAACTCTTGCTTGGTCGTTGTTGCTTCGTTACTCTCGTAATTTATTCTTTGATTCATCATAAATAAATAATTTATAGATATCTTTCATATTGATGTACTATTGGGAATCAAAGAATCACCACGTGGTGTTTGCATTATTTTTTGTACGAGATTAATTAATATACTTTTATTATTTTATTATTTTATTATTTAGATCAATACAAAGCAAACTTTATAAAAAACTTGGTGATGTGCATACACTTTCCGGGCTTCTGATTTTCCCAATACAATAATTATTTTTATATTTGGTAATTTAATAAAGAGTTATTATCTAATATTAATAATAGATTATCTTATAATTGATTGTGTACAAGAATGTGATAAAGAGATTGAAAATAAGGTAAAATGGTTTATTACGTAATATGTGTATACATTTAATAAATTTCATTATAATTTGATTTACATATCAAATAATGTTGTGGTATCATTATTTTGGCTGAAATTTTTTTTTAAGATTTTCATGGTGCTTTATTTGATAAATTGTCAAAAAAATTTAATGCATATAAAAGAAGATGGTACAAGAAAGTAGAAAATGGTTCAATAAAAAGTGCGTTTGAAAACAATTATTTCACACGCAACTTTTAATGAAAAGATTGGGAATATGGAAAATGGTACGATTTTTGTTTGTCTGCATATGCAAGTGACTTGCTCAAAAAAATATAAAGACGGAATAATTTAAAACTAAACTCCTAGTAAATATGTAAATTATTTCTAATTCACCTATCAATCGGAGTAAATCGGTATCTGCAGTTATTTTATACAAATTTTTTGCCCCTATTAAAAAATTATTCCGAAAAAGTTATATTTGATATTGATCTGCAAAAATTTGTTAAAATTACGTAATTTTAAGAAAATTTCATCTTTTTTTTTTTGGTTTTTTTTTGTCAAATAACTCCACAGAAACAAAATTTGAAACTTTAAAAATATCTTCCCGCCCTTAAATTATGAAAATTATTTTATTTTCAAATTATTCAGTAAAAATTTTTATTAATTAGTGCTCCGATTGATAGGCGGATCAGCAATTAAGTATTTCATAATTCTCAAAAATTATATATATATACAGTACAGTAATGAAAAAATTTTAATAGAATGACAAAAAATTGTAGAACGCGAAACAAAAAGTCATATGAAATAAACAAAAAAATTTCAACCAGCCAAGTCATGTTTGGACCTCCGCTTCCATATCCTACATTTACCATATCAAATAATTGCATATCTTCATGTGTAACACATTCATCTCCAAATAATATTTTAATATTTGATGCAAACTTTTTCATTCACTGATTCTCTTTGGAATTTTCCTAAACCCAAATATATGAGTCATAACTTTTTTGAAGATTTTTAATGAACGTTATAAAATTTTTCTTCTAAAAATAAATTGATAATTATTGGTTTCAAGTAATAGATTTCACGTTTGTTTTTTTTTTTAATTTCGCCAAATATTTGTTTTTACATGTATATATATTTAGTTTAATTATAAAATAAAAAAATTAAAGAATTAATTATTTTATTTTAAATATGAATTATAATTGAATGCATCAAAATTCATTACGAATTGAAAATCATTTGGCGTAATATCGGAATTTATTCCTACTTTCCCCTTTTCTCTACTTTTTGCAGTATTATTTCTATTTTTGGTTCTTTAAAATTGATTAAAACTCTATTTTGCTAACGGAACGGACCGATCATCTATCGAAAATAAAAGTCCTCTTCCTAGAAACTACATTTGAAATTTGACAAATTAATTCAATTATGTCTAAACAACTATCAAATCGCGGTATATCTTATCAAGTTATTGAACAACCGAAAGATAATAACTTTGATTTCATTTATGAAACTGGCGAAACTGGTGTTAAAATGAATTATGGGACTAGAAAAATTCAACGAAATGCGACAGCGAATCAAAAGATCGTGCTTCTTACTAATGTTCCGTTCCCTCCAGGATTAACTGAAGAGGATCTAATAAAACCTAGAAATAAAAATTGTGATAAAAGGAAAGTACCAAATAAATTCTTTATATATAGAAAATGGTACGCCATGTGTTTGGAGAGAGAAGGACAGAAAAATGATCAAACGTCAATTTCTCCTTATATTTCTGAACAATGGAGTAAGGAACCTCAAGATGTTAAGGATTATTATCATGAATTGTCTAGACGTGCAAGTAAATTGTTCAAAGAAAGATATGGAAAAGACGGAATACCAAGTAAATATGTATATTAGAAATTAATAATTCCTTATTGTATTTCATAATGATTGTTTTCTTAACTTCAATGTTCTCAAAATTTTATAGACAAAATACAAAAAAATTATGAGAACAACACCAAAAAAGATGGCGAACCACGTAACGAAGAATTATCTCATTCTTCAGAACAATTTGAGATGGAAAATGCGTATGATTATTATCTTACAAATAATAATAATATGAACCATGAGAATAATAACATATATAATCCAAATAAATTTATTTATTTAAATAATTATATACTATGTCCTTCAGGATTTACTGACGATACCACTGTGTTCGAAGGACAAGTAAATGATAGTCATCTGAGTATAGATTCTTTGATGAAGGACAATTAGGACAAATAATTGAATATAATTAAATTATTAAAAGATGAAACAAGATAATGTGATATGACTTTTATAAGTTTTTTAAGCTCTTTATTTATTTATTTATCTATTTATTTATTTATTTATTTATATTATTTATATGATTCTATTATTACCAATAAGATGATCATTTCACTCAATTTTCTATAATTTTCTATCTTTATGTTACAAATTTAGACAAATATAAATAAATATATAAATATGTAAATAAATATAAATTATCGGATATAATATACATTGCATCATTTAAGTGAAATGACTTCTAATATTTTTACTACTCCTTTGTGTTGGTTTAGCTGAAAAGGATTTGTAAATCTAATAAGAAAAATACATGCATAACCTCCAATAACATTGATTCGCACATTTTTCTCTCCCTGTGTGAATATAATTATTTATGTTATTAATTGAATTTTGAGTATTTAATATTATTATTTTCGCATGATATGCGTTTTTATATCTATTTGTAATTGCGTTTTACCTGATCTGGGTTCTCTTGCTTATGTCCAGAATGTCATAGTGGATTTTATTTATATGGAATTGCAGTTTAAACAATGTTTACAGTTTTTATTAAAAAAACAAAATCATGTTGATGATAATGAATAATTGTTATATAAGCTAATTTTTCTTTTTTGTAATTGTTTAGGTTTTTGGTGTGGTGCATTATTTTAATATTATTTGTTAAGAAATCTATTCTTAGATTTCAATTTATACTACATAAGAATATTTCACATTTATCTGAGATTTAATTTGAAAAGGAAACTATAATAATAATATGATGCCACTATAAAGGTCGATAATATCATTTTGAAATTCTCTTATTGGTGCCATATTAAGAAAATAATAATATAAGAGATCTGAAATTATTTGCTGGATTTTCTCAAAAAATACTTCAAATAATAGCAAAATATAACAAAAAACCCAAATTCAAGTTTATTTTCTTTGCTCTCCAATTGATTTATTTTTATACCAAATTATTAACTACGAAAGTAATTTACATTAATTTATAATACTATATTCTGTTTTTTTGTTTGTTTGTTTTTCTTTTAATTTATACTTTTAAAGTATAAATAAAAGTATAAATACATTCCACAACAATAAAATTTATTCTTGAAATAAGAAATAAAATATAGTATTAAGCAAAAATTCAATAGGTTGGTTATTTGCTGAATATTTGTCCATTTTTATATGTTTCAAAGAATAATTATTTTACACATTTCTTATTATTGATTTTGTTGTGTTGTTAATTTATCATAACTATAATAGTTATCAATTCTAATATCTATAGACTAAGATATCAGGTAAGCTGATTTTTATTGAAGTAGGAAGTTATTATTTCAACTTTTTTTTTGCTAAAATATTATTCACATTTGAAGTATTAAATGAAGATGACATTTAAATTTATATTTAATTTGAGTACTTTTATATATATATCTATATTCTTTTGAGGTGATCAGTGTTAAAAGTTTACACATATTTTATTTTTTCATACTCTTATGTGTTCTTGAATCTTCTGTCAGTCTTCCATGATGAGGAGGAATGGTCCTTTCTAAATTGAAAAACATGAAATCTCAATCCTTTGCTTAGAGAATAATTATTTGTCTTTATATTTTTAAGTTTTGAATTTTACTTTAATATATTAGAATTAATGTTCTTTCTTTAAATAAATATAATTAGACAAATCAAATATTTTATATAATGTCTGAATTAATATTAAGCAGGTTAGCTACTATATGGTAAGACATGATCTAGTTATCCATCTAAATTTTTATTCTTTATATAGAGATAGCAATAATTATTACAATATAAATCTAAATAAGTGGATTACTTTTTTTAATAGAACAAATTTATCTTTCTGTGTTTTATTTATTTTTAATTTTTTATCAGTTTTTTTTTTAAAAATTTTGTGCTAAATTCTAGAAAAATAATCTTACTTTTATTAAGTAATGTATTTTCCTTTTAAGAAATTTTTAAAGATTTAAACTCTTTTTTTCTATAAATTCATAATATTGTATAAATTAAGTTTGAAAGCTAAAAAAAAAAAAAGTCTGGAAATTTATATGCTCCAGAAGTTGATGATGATAAATTCTGACATGACATAAAATTTACAAAATAGATGTAAAATTTGATATAATCACATGTATGATTCAATTTTTTCATGAATAAATAAGACTCAAAAAATGAAATATCTTTAAATCCAATACTTAAAAAATATAGATTTAATAAATTCATAAATTAACAAGAAACTTTAGTAGTAGTCATTTTAAATAGATTATTTATAATTTATAATTTGAACTTCAATAAATAGATAATCCAATTTATAAAATTTATAAGTAAATATAAAAAGATAGATATATTATCTAAAACAAATGTAATAATGAAAAAAAAATAAACATTGATGCATACAAAAATTATCCATATGAAAATAATATGAACTTATGTTTTATTGATAAATTACCCCTAATTATTCACTTATAATATTGAAGATTAATAAATTTAAAAATATATAATATAGAAAACATCTCAATTCAACTAGTTAATAAAATTTATTAAAGAACCATCATTTATCATTTATATTGAGACATTTAAGCAGACAGTTATAAACAAAAATTTTCAAGCTTGAAATATCAGGAATAAATTTCTTTAAAAATTAATCATATCATATCTTGTTTGCTTAATAAAAACAAAAAATTTAAAATTCTAAATATTTTAAATTTTACTAAAAAGAGTTATAATTTGCATGAATATATCAATTAAATGTTACAAGTATTTTTTAGAAATATAAAATTGATTTTTAAATAATATAATGAAATTCTGATTTAAAAAGTAATTTATAGGAAAGTTATCAAGTTAATAATTTAAAATCTAAAATTTACCTTAAATCCATAGTGTTTTTGAGAAGAATTATTGATTTATATTCAAAAAAAAATAAGAGAAATTAACTAACAATATAATCTACAATCATATAAATAGAATTGTTACATTTTTTTTTCAGGAAAAATTCAAAAGACAATTTTTGACGAAGCTTATAGTTAGGAAAAATTAATTGATCATCAAATTTACCAGAGCATCTGAAGTAGCTTCTGTATCTTTAGTTGGCATCAGTCTTACGAATTAATTTTATCAGTATGACTAATTCAATAAAATTTAATTTTGTGCAGAAATTATAAATAGAAAATTACTAAAAATATTTTTAATTTTAAAACTAAGCAACTTAAAAACAAAGTTATATAATCAAAATCAAAGTATTTATTTTGAATATAATAGATAAAGATGAAAACCTCCCAAACAACTAAAGAATATATTACATATATAAATGGTTTATATTCAACCTTTATTTATCTTGAATCAGAAAAAGAGGCAATGGAGAAGAAAGTGATCCAATGCACAAAGACAGTCATTTTAAATAACTATTCATAATTATAATCTATAATTTGAACTTCAATAAATAGATTGTTCAATTTATAAAATTTGTAAGTAAACATACAACAATAGATATATTATAACAAGCACAATATTAAAAAAAAATAAAAATTAATGGGTACAAAAATTATCCATATGGAAATAATATATATATAATTTATTGATCAAAATTAACGTATTACAATTAAAATTTAATTTATGATTTTGACTAAAAATAAAGATCCAAAGTTTCATGGTATTAAGAGTCACAAGAAAAGGAGGTTATTTGTTTAAATAAATCAAAAATAGGCAATAATTATAATAATTATGATTCATATTTTATTAATAAATTACCTCTACTTATTTGTTTATAATATTTGAAAGAGAATAACCTTAAAAATATAATACAGAAAAATTTACCTCGATTCAACTAGTTAATAAAATTCATTAAAGAAGTATATTAAACAAAAGTTTCAAAAGTTTTCAAGCTTCTTTGAAATATCAGAAATAAAAACTTACTTTAAATTAATCGCAGCATGTCATTCCAGGCAAGGTATCTTACATTTGCTTAATAAACAAAAAAATTTAATATTCTAAGTATTCTAAAATTTACTAAATAGAAAAGGCCAGGTATCTTGCATTTGTTTACTAATTACAAAAAATTTAATATTATAAAAATTTACTAAAATTGAAAAAGAATCATAATTTGCGTGAATTAATCAGAGATATAAATTTAGAAAATCCAATGAAAGATTATCTATTTCTACAAGTTTATAATATGGAATCTAATACCAACCTTACCCATAGTATTTTAAGCATTCAAAAAATATGTAAAATAAGATCTAATTAATTAATTAACAATAAAATCTACATATACTGTAAATCAAAAAGAATTAAAAAAATTCAAAAGATAATTTTTAACAAAGCTTTAATTAACTATTAAGAAAAAATAAGCATTGTAAATAGCTTCTGTATCTTTAGTGAGCATCAATCAAGCCAGGTAAATTTATTTTAGTAGTGTGACAATTACAATGGAACCTTTTTTACAAAGAAATTATAAATATAATATATAAATAGAATATTACTTTTACAAAATTATATTAATATAATCAACAATAATAATGAAAATCAAAGAATTTCTTTATAGATAAATATGAAAACCTTATATTGAAAAAGAATATATTACATATATAAATAGTTAGCAGTATTCTAATTATTGTAATAATGTATCTCATTCATATTTTTTTGTTTAAGTTATATGAAATCAAAGAATGTGTAAGAACTAAAGATGTCCACTTGACCTATTCAAATATAAATTTTTTATTATTTTTTAGTAAAATATAAGGAATATTCACCACATCAAAGTATAAATACATATAACATTTATTCATACACAGTAATTTATCAACCTTAAAATAGAATTATAGCACTTAATTTAAAACTCAACAAAAATAAATTCTTTGCTAATTTATATTTATTTCTATAAATAATTTTTTTCTTTAAAAGTCAAATAATCTCATCTCATACCAAAAATGATGAAAATCAAATATAATTAAAGTAACAGAGACTAATATATCATATAACAATTCCTATAAATATTACCAAAGAGTGTTAGTGTTATTCAATTTCATTAAAAAATCATATATTTCTTAATTGATTTTAAATGAATTAATAACAAAAAAAAAGATATTCTTGCTATTTAATATATTATAATATTTATTACTCATCCCCTGTAAATAATAGAAATAAAATACATTATTAAAGAAATCTACGAAAAACACAGGAACGATAAAATAATTTAATTACAATATAATATTTAATTAGAATAAATATGCCAAAAGAAGATACTATAAGATTATTTCATTACAAAAAAAAATTACCTATGCATAAAAATAGTGTTACCTCTGTTTTATTTTTATATTTATTATTTATATATTTATATATTTTATTATCTTATTTATTCATATCTGTATTATTT